>JAMQGT020007517.1:0-155416 GCA_024447675.2 Pterophyllum scalare | reverse complement strand
GCTGCCATGACAATTAGACAACCCAGAAAGGAAACAACAGGATTTCATGGGAGCAGTGTAACATTTGGCTCCACAGAGATGCCACAGACAAATGGAGTAGCTTAACTAGCACACAGAGATCCCAAAAGATAAGCATCAGACTCTCAGATGAGCTCTGATGTTAATATGATAGCTCATGAGCTGAATAAGCATTAGAAACAAGAGTGTACTACTTTATTAGCATCAGAAAACTCTTAAGCTGTGGACAGCGGTGGAAAGATACTTAGTACATTCATTCAGGTAAACCGGATAAGTACATTTTTAGGGCACTTTATCTTAGTTTTCCAAAAAGGAAGGAAGTGTTGCATGACTGCTTTAAGAGGTTCCCTGCAGTGAGTAAGAGAAGAATAGAAAAACAAAATCTGTTAAATCTTACCTCATTTTAAGCGGAGCAGTCAGAACCATGGGAAAAAAATGGGGCAATGTGTCTTCAAGTGAGATAATATTGTGAATTTATTTTGTTTAGCATGTGGGGGGAAAACAGACTAATACATGACAAAACCTAATGCAAAACCCACAGAAGGCACAATAAAACCTTCATCTTGATACATGTCACAAGAGCGTATGTCTGCAATAATTGTTTGTATTTAAAAAACATGTTTTTGCATCTTGTGGATTAAGAGTTTAAACATAAAATATAATTAAAAAATGCGACCAGTTAATGTAGCTCAGTAATGATTTCTGCCTCTGTCCCTGCTTACATCCTCTGTTTCCCTTAGCTTCATGCATTCCTTCCACTGTTTCTAGACCTGCTGTTTTTCAGGCAGCCACTAGATGCCCTCAGACCTTTCCACCACTTTCACGCACACTTGCCAACACACCTGTTTTTATGACCCCCATTAGCCACACAGCTACTTAAACCAGTCCCAGTGTTGATTTTCCTACTTGTGTATCTGTTCTTATTTGTATGTTTAATCTCTGTAACTGCATTTTACACCACAAACTTGCTCCACTACCTGGTCTGCACCTGCCGTTGGTCCTCCACCTTCAGCTTCAAATATGACTTGAGACAAAGCATCACCTACAATAACAACAACAACAACAACAAAAAATGCTACCTACATAATGGGCTGTTACAATTAGCTGATAATTGTGAGAATGTGGGATGTTCAGTGTCATACATGATGGTTTTATCAGCAGCAAAAACCTTTGGGTGTTCCCTGCGTCTAAAACGAGACACTCAAAGACATGTGGAATTATACTGAATAGTTATAATGAAGCTGATTAGGCTGATTATTAAGAAATATTATTTCAAAGTCATGTAAAAGCACACATGGAGGTTGGTTTTCTGCAGCTTCTGGGTACGTTATGCAAAAATGATACCAACTTTCACTTCAGTTCCATTTTCAGTGGAGGATGTTTTACATCATACTGTGATGTTTCAAATTGTATTCACTTAAAAGAGCTGAATAATTGTTCACTGGCTGTGTAGCTGAAATCAGAGGAATAAAGAGGGAGCAGAGCCACAAAATCTTGTTTGGGTTTTAAAAAAATAACTAATAATTTAAAAAAATCTAAATCACCACAACAAAATGTCTGTTCTGGGCAAGTTGTTTTAGCACATGTGTATTTAATGTACAATCAAACTTTTTGTGTGTGTATTCGAAGAGTGCACGTATGACATTTTAAATATTTATACAGTTTCTATATGTTGACAATACGCACCACAACACGAATAATCGTTTCTAAGTTGTAAGGCTTTTTGGCAATTTTTGGCCAATGAATCATTGAGTTGACCTTGGTGGATGTAAGCCAAATTTTAATGCATTGTTAACATGGCCCCACTCTGCAGCCCTGCTGCAAAGTTGTATCAGAATTCATTCAAAACTTCTCGAGCTATCGTGTTCACACACACACATACACACACACACACACACACACGCAAACACTACCAAAAACATAACCTCATATACAGAGGTAATAGCTTTTTTAATGACCATATACAGATACACTGGTAAGAAATGGTGAGTCCAATTCTTTCAGGATTGTAGCCCCAAATTGCCTAATTTGACCTGAAAGAAGCTGAAAATCTGTACAGGATGCATTTTCTTCTCCTCAAAGCCTCTGTTAGAACAAAAAAAATACCCCACAAAAAAGAAGAAAATCTAATGCCATTTCTCAGTGTAAGTACGAGTAGCGTAGAAAATTTACAAAGGTTTATCTCTGTCAAACTTTGATGAAATCATTGATTTGGGTTTTTGCACACTCCTCTGTGGCATCATCTGAAGGGCACCTTCCTCTGACTTGAATGAGTGATGGTGTCCTTGAGCATGTGTTTTCTTTTTTTATGTGTGTGTGTATGTGTATGTGTGTGTGTGTGAGTGTGTGTCATACACATGGATTGGCATCTTTCCCCTTACTGCTGGCAACCCTTCAGCATGTTAGGGGAACCACTGGAGAATGATAAAGTAGTCACAAGACAGGTCAGTACATTCATTAACACCGTGGCAATATTTGTTAATAAATATGGCTTAATTTGGCACTGACTTGGCAAAGAAAGCATATGATGATTACAGATGAAAAAGTATAGAGGAAAGCAGTCACCAGATGAAGAGAAAGTTTCCAGCACAGGTCACAGATTTAAGAGAATCAGGACTCACACTTGGAGCTCTAATTCATTAAAGGTGAGATGGGGTGGTTGTTCAGTGTATGGGATTTCTAAAGGAGATGTCCAAGAGCTTCGCACAATCACCAAGAAAGCTCAGAAAGGCAGGAAGGTGGAGAAAAAAGTGGGAGGGAGCAAAAGATGGAGCTAGAAAGAGTCGGGCCCTAGGACAGCAGGTGGATGTGTGAAGACAGGAGATGACAGATGCTTCTGTCAGCGTTCCAACAGTCGCCGCTTTGTGGGAGCAGCGCAGATGCCTTCTTCCCCTCTCCCTCCATGACTTCCCTCCTTCTCATCCCTCCGTCCCTCCCTTCCTCTCGACAGGCTATGATGTGGGGATAACAAGACAGGAGCAGTCTTCTCAGCAGTAAAGTGACCACACTGGCACAGTGCTACATGTGGACAGGGGAGGGGTGAAGTGATGGAGAGGTCCAGGCCTGCACCCAAGGCTTAAGGAGGTCTCAGTGGCAGTGGGGGTGGGGTTATAAATGTGGGGGTCAGTGTGTGAGGACAGGGGAAGGGCTCTCTCGCTGGGCTGTGGGAACCAGCTGAGACGTGGGGTCTGTGGCGGTCCTGCCTGTGAGGAAAGCAGATGTTTTCGCTCGGGGGTGTGCCAAGTTTGCAGAGCAACCTTCAGCTGCTTGGAGGTCAGGTCTTTAATAAGGGGGCTGGGCGCAGGACATTTTGGAGGCAAATGCTTCAACTTTGATACAACAACATATTAATTATAATGGTAGACCATAGGGCAGAGGGTTGTAGCGGAACATCCCACCCCACTGGTTTGGAGCCTCCATCAGGCTGATATTAGCCAAGACTAGCTGGCAGAATTTCTGCTGTCCCAGCACTAGCCCCTCTTTTTCAACCAAACCTCACGGTTTGCAGAGGCAGCAGTTTGGATTGGTGTAACCACAGCTGCTTGTGTCGGAGCTGAGGTGATATCCAAATAGAATATTACATCCCAGTGTTTAAAGCTCTACTGAAGCTGCTCTATAACAAAAGTGTTCACACTGACCTATGGGCTGCATCTATATGCAGGACTGCATCATGGTTCTACGTGGAAAAGAACTGCTGGAAGAACAGAAAACTCTAATTGTGAGTCTTGAGTGGAAACATGGCTGCAGCAGTATACAGTGTCATTTTGTTGAGTTTAGTCACTTCCTATTTTTCCTTTCAAACCCCCGATTATCTTGCACTTCACTTTGGTCTTCTTCCAGCCTTTGTTCTGTTTGTCACCCTTTTTGTGCCACAGCTATGTTCATTTACTCATGCAGTCTCCTCAATATGTACATCTCTCCGGCCTTGCACTCCCCAGGTCCCCTACACTATCTTTTTTGCACTAGTCAAGCTTTCCAGACATTTTCTTGTGTAGCTTGTTTTCCAGAGTCCTCACTGTGTGGTTTGTTTTATTTCTTGCTTTACAAGAGTAAACTCTGCTGAAGATATGAAAAGAAGCAAGCTCTTTCTGTACTCATAGTTTACACAAACCTGTCCAGTACAGTGAATGCACAACTCCAACAGGTAAGGACGGCGGTGGGAGCTTCGTGACAAGTGTTGGGGAGATAGCATTTAGAGTTGGCAATATAAATGATGTGCATAAATAAAAACAGGGACTGAAAAGACAACTCCCCATCTCGTGAAGTGGAGAGGAGGAATAACGATCCAAATCATAGTGCCAAAATTACACAAGACTTTTTAAAGATGATAAAAGCAAAAAAAATAAAAATAAAAATAGACCTGGACAAGATTTGAGTATTTTAAAGATAAAGATGGAGCGACACAACCCCTCCAGCAAAGAACAGCTTCAAAATTGACTCTAAAGAATTGCAGAACATTGCTCAACAAATCTGTGAAACACCAGTATCTTCATAAAGAGGAAAATAAAGGCCGACATTACAAAGCAATGAAAAAAGTAGAAGATATAAATCTCAGTATTGAAAGGTGAACTAACATTTGTTGCATGGAGCTCCCGTGTATTTTTAATATGATTCATGCAAACTGTCAGCTTTTAATTTCCTTTAAGACGAAACACCCCACAGCTTAATTTAATAAAATTATTTGCAGGTGACATTTAAGCAAGACTGCACAGGGGTGAATTTTCATGTTAACGATGGATCAAATAAAATGTCAACAGTAGTATTTATTACAAGGAATCCAAAGAGAATGACAATAGATTTTCAGTGCACTTCAGCTCACTGTTTTTGGATTAACAGCCACCCAACTTCACTGGTTTGGTTCATTTGTGCCATTCTCATCATCACATGCAGCAGGCAGCTAATTTCAGAGTGGCTATGCTGCACCCATCACCACTGCCAGTCACCACCAAATGACGGATGGACAAGGTTGGAGGTAAAAGAAGAGTGAATATTGCACAGGCATTCAGCAGGGAGGCTCATGCTCTTGTGTTTTTCCTCACTAAGTTAAATGAATCTTTTCTGTCACCTCAGTGGTTAGTACTTTGCTGCTCAAAGTTTGCTTTAGAGTCTTTCTTCAGATTCTTTATGGATAAACTTAGTTCAACTTCAACTTAATTCACGACTAATGCCAGCGTCTTCAGCTGCTCTGTTTTCATAAGCGTGGCGATAAAGGACACTCAAAAAGCTGCAAATCTTAGGATGCATGAAATAGGACAATTAGTTTCATCATGGAGCCACGACGCTTACAAAAAAAAAAAAAGTGATCATAAGACTCTTCCCAGCACGATGAGTTAAAGAAGGGAGTTTCACCTCATCTCAACCTTTGCATTGATTTTCGAGAGAGTGGGAGATCTGGGGATTACTTTGGAGAACAGCAATGAAGACCTAGCTTATTGGTCTTTTTTGTATTTGGCAAATGGGCTTGACAAAGATGGAGGAGACAAAATCTAGGGCTTACAGCTGCGGCACCCAATCGGGGGAACTTGAAAGCAGTGCAGGGATGGGAAGCTTGGGAGAAAGGGTACCTCATTTAGGAGTAGTGAATTTGGACAGGGGGCATAGGGAAATGCTTAAAGTAAACCACAGAGGCCCCAACAATCGTCAGGAATTGAGACGTTTTAAACCTTTAACGGGGGACTGTGAGTCAAAGCAGCAGCGGATCCTCACTTGAGTGTGAAAGAGGAACCGGAGGGAACAGAGGGGATTGGGGGGGATCATGGCAGGTTGAAAACGTAAAATCAGCACATTAGCTTTATAAGGGCATCAGAATATAGATGATCTGGGGATCATTGGACCCATGGGGAACTAAAGAGAATCCAGTATGTACCAAGCAGAGAGGAGGAAAAATGAGGCCACTGCTGACAAAAAAGCCTCCCTTATCAAAGATGCTGTTAGAGCAGGAATAATGTTGCCTAACTCCCACAGAAAATAACTTCACACACAAGTTTTATTTGGAAACTGTAACATTACCTTCATTAATAAGCTGCCACTGACAAATTAACAGAGTCAGATTTGCATCACAGTTGAGAAGCTCTCATCATATCAAACTTCTCTGCAAAGTATTTTACAGCTCTGACCATCATTTAATCTACTCAGAGAATGAGAGAGGGAGACGCCTACATAGCGGTCCATTCTTAAACCCCTCCATGGTATATCTTACGATTTGATGTCCAGGGATGGACCTCACGTCTTCTTTCCTTTTCAAATCCACCTCAACAGAACACAAATTAGTGAGGTTCTTCCCCGCTTTCGCTGCTGCGTCTCCCAGTCGCAGGGCTAATTCAGAGGAGCACTAGCCCTGGGTAGCAGGGGTTCTTGCTATGCTGAATTATAAATCAAAGAGCACTCTTATAAAACCACTTGCTAATTACACGCTCACTTCACTCCTCTTTCTGCTCACCATGTCACTTTATACTGCCTATGATCATTGGGAGGTAGGGGGAAGGTATAAAAACCCCAAACTTGAAAAGTGACCAAGAGAAGATGACACCACTTATTTTCCTGTGATTTTTTTTTAATGTGCTGCACTGATATAAATGTCCACCACTTGGGTTCTGTCCTTGATGTGTGCTTCCCAGTGCGATGAGTTCTGCCCACAGCAGACCTGCTTTGCTAAAAAAAAAAAAAAAAGCAGCTCTTGCATGTCTTTCTGTACCTTCCAACCTAAGATATTTTTATCTACACAATCCCTGCTCTCCTGCACTGTATTTGTGACTTCCTCATCCTTTTCATGTCCTCTGTGTGTCATTCGCTATCCCACCCCCCTTTTTTGTGAGGCAAACCAATTTATCACTGGCCGAAGGAGGGCCTTCACTTTGTCTGTTTCCAAGACTTTCCCTCTATAAGCTGCTCTCTTAATGAAAGCGAGTGCCGCGTCCCAGGCAGTCCTCGGAGACTCAAGGGGGCAAGAAGTCCTGTTCCAAGCCCAGTGTGGGGAAGTAATTAACCCTCTGGTGGGCCAGTGAGAGGAGCCCTGCCATCCAGCCAGAGCAACTTTAACACTGGACTTTTGCACATTGGACTGTGGCCTGGCCATCATCACAGGAAAGGCCCCTGAACCTGGATGGCATATGACCCAGACATAGGTCAGGCGACGGGTTTGATTCAGTGCATCTTGGCCTGGGTAGCCGGAACCGGTGAAAGGATTGGAGGACTGGTGCCAAACTCAGCGGAGGAGAAAAGAAAATGGGGAGATGGAAGAGGAGGGGCTTTGACAGGAAGAGGAATGGACTGTCAGGGAGAGATAAATAACGAGGGGAGCGTGGGCAGCAGGTGACCCACGGCAGGGCTGCCTCGTAGGGACAGTGACCGTCTGACCTCTGGGCTGGATCTCACAGGGCCCACCCACTGGCCACCTACATCTATACTGTCACATCACAAAAGAGGCGTGCAGTAGAAAGCATTCATGGTGGACTACAGAGAAGGGGATCAAGATCACTGTTCTAAAAATGAAATGCAACATCAGTGAGTTCTGACCAGAGGAGGAGCTTCAGGTCAAGGAATTGGAGCACAGAAACACTTGCAGGACAAGATTTTGCACATAAAGCATAAAGAGAGCTCATAAAATATTAGGGTTTTTTCTCAGATATTAAAGTATACCCAATACATCAGCCAACAGCAGCAGTGAGATGCTTCCTACACAGAAAATAATCAGAAATAATGCTGCAAAAAATTTGATATAAAATACTGCCAAAAGGCAAACTGGATCATTTCTCATGTGAAGTGTCTGGGTGTTCCTAAATTACTACTGAAGTAAATGTCTGTCCATCTTTTCTTCTTCCAAATATATTCTGTTAAAATTATTGCACAGAAGGAGATACCAAATTTTGTTAAATATCTAATCGTATGTTGTTTTTGAGGGATGTTGGGGTCAAAATGCAGTTGTCACAGAACATATGATTTCCACATTTACTACTGAAAAACCTGAAAAAAATTATATATAGTTAATGCAAACAATAATTTGATGTTTGTAAAGTTGAGGGTCTATAGATTTGACTTATCCTGAAAAAAAAGACTCTCTCTGGCTGCCCCCCCCCTACTGTTTTCATCATGAATCAGTGTCTAAGTTTCTCATGTAATTTACTTCACTGAGTTGCTGGGGATGCCCATCATTCTCTCGATCTCTTCCTGGTGGTATCGATCCTCCTCTCTGACCAATTTGAGATCTGCCTCCACAGGAGTTGTTGCATCCATATCTGCACCACTGGACCAAACCCAGCGTTCGTCCAGTGACGACAGTGCTTTTCTGCTATCAGATGAAGAGAATTTTAGATTTCCACTGACTTTGTGCTCTCTAAACTACACTAAATTTGTAAGTAAATAACTTTAAAGTTCTGTGTAAAGTGCGAATAGAAACAGAATTAATGAATTAACTGATTCATCTATAGTACAGTGAGAACATATCAGGGTTTAATATTCTTTTGTTTGTTTTGTAAATCTAATTTGAAATGATTTAAATTTGCTACCAGGAGCATGTTTTATAAAAAAGGTGGGAGGGGGGCAATAAAAGCTTCAACAAATGCATTCAAGTTCGTCCAGCTACAGAACAACTCTCCAGAGGAAAAAAGCTTTTTAAAAACTTATTTTGCAGCAAAGTCATCAGCCTTTTTTTAAAGGTTTGTTCTTATTAAGTTCTTAAATCATATTTTACTGGCTAATCTGTACACCTAGTTTTTATATCCCAGTGAACACAGAAATTAAAGTTAACTTAAATAATGTCTGAAATAACTGCCTAAATAAAGCCCCAGAGGTGTTCCAGCATGGTGCTAAGACCTGCTTCAAGGACTTTGAAAGAAGAGCATCTGAGGAAAGGAGTGGGGGGGGGTGGGGTGGGGGGTGGGGGAGCATGGTAGTGCAGTGGCTGCCTCAAAGCAAGATGATTCTGAGTTTGAATGTGTCTAGGGGCTTTCTGCAGGTACCACAGAGCAAAGATGTGTGCGTTAGTTATATGATTCTAAGCAGGCCATAGATGTGGATGTGTGCTTGAATGGTTGGCTTTGTCTCTTTGAAAGCTGTAATCTGTGATGTACTGTCCAGGGTGTATCCTGCCACTTGCCCAGTCAGCTGAAGTTGGGTCCAGCACTCACTGGATGTATGGATGAAATCGCATAAGCTGAGTCCTTCAGAAGTAAAGATTCACCACTTTGTGAGATGTAGAGCGTATCAGTGCACATTGCACTGGTAACGTGCACCTGTGTGAAGGAAAGGGAACCCAGAGGGAGTTGAGAGACAAACTAATGTTACCTTTGGGGTTTGATGATCACAGTTATTTGTGTTTTCATTGATCCACACAATTTTACATTATTGGCATACTCTTAATAACTTGGATGGGTTGAGAGAAACACACTGTGAGCTTTCATCTTGAAAATAACAGAAACATATTGGCCATGCTTTTCATGCTGCATTATCACATAGGTTTGGTTTTATCAGGTATTTTAGTAGATATCTTGCATTTACAAACAATGCCATTTCTATGGTTATGTTGTTTTTATGGCAGATATTTATCAATCTTTCCTTGGCAAAAGTAAGGCAATATAACTGATCTGTCATTTTTAAAGCATAGATGTATTATTTGTTAATTCTTATAGCAATAATCAGATGTCCTGATGTCTTTTGATACAAACTTAAGTGTTTAGAAGGACTTAATTTTATCAACTCAGTGATTAACTGACTTATATAACTTGAAATAAACTTTGGAGTATATTTCTGTACAGAAAAAATATCCAAACCCTTGATAGCCAGTGTGAACAGGAAGGAGAGAATAAAAGAACAGCAAGCAGAAACCACTTAAGTAGCTATTGTTTAAGGAGAGATCGTTTCCACTGGGTTTTCTTCAATCACAGAAAATTGCTCATTTCCTTAAGCGTTTTGGAGCATTTTTTTCTGATACTTCCTTACTGTCAAAGCTGTCAGCAAAGGAACAATTTAAAGGCACAGACTGAGTAATTAAATTTGATGGGACACTGTGAGCAGTCTGATTTCCTGTTGGATCAATGCAAGAGAATTGAAGCATTAGTCTGGCTCACATTTACAGTCTTGATTAGGCCATAGTTTGTGGTTCAAAGGGGCCATCGGGAAACAGCGTCTCACTCAAGAGGGTCCAGGTGAGAAGTTTTTGATTGTGTGTGTGTGTGTGTGTGTGTGTGTGTGTGTGTGTGTGTGTGTGTGTGTGTGTGTGTGGAGAGTGCGCATGTCTTCGTTTGTCTCTGCGTGTGTGATTGTGTGTGTATGTGTGTGTGAGAAATGGGCTCTGTGTACTCTGCGTCCAGACACTTCATTGCCCACGGCAGTCAAATGAACCCTATCCCATAATAGTCAGGGTTTTGGCCTGAGGAGAGGTGACAGCAGGCCAAGCTGGAGTCGTCATGGCGATGGCCCGTGCAGAAAGTCGATATGTGGTGAGGAGGGGAATTGAAGGGAGGGAGCAGAGCAAGGGTTGAAGGAAGAGCAGATCAATTTTGCTGTTTGATCTTGCACAGGCTCTGAATAAATGTATATTTTAAGATGTCTTTTTTTTCTCTCTCTTTGCGCAAACATTGACATTTTTCATGTTGATTCTTGACTTTTGTGGATAGAGACTTGATTTTATCCAACATCTTGGACTTGTTATTCCTGCAGTGGTTTTCCTGTACTTCTGCAGCCAGGCTAAAGTGGCTGGTTATGGGCGGGGCATTGAAGATTGCGGCTGCGATGCCGGACAGGCCACCATCTGCCGCCACCACACACCAACGCAAACATGAACACACCTCTGCATACCATCCACAGCAGCCAGGTGCATTGTGTTTGGTCACAACCAAAACTTTATTTACTTCATTCTTATGGTGATATCAAGTCACTGAAAAGACAAACATTATTTTTTTTATCCAAAGCTCAGTGAGTTAGAGAGAATGCCCCAATGCATGGACAGTGCCAAATGTCAGTGCACAAATTGTAAACAGCGTTGCGTTTGGTTGCACTTAGCTCCAGACAAATTGTGTTAATCATAATACAGAAAATTCAAACACCCTATTTGCTTGACACTGTGAATGCCCTGCACAAGGAGGCTTTTGACTGTAAGAACAACCACAATTTGAGATTTTTCACCCTCAGCTTTGGCTGTCTGTTTCATTCTACTTGAATGGATTACTATACATTTATTTATTTTCACACATTTCCTGTCTGGGTACAAAAAACTCCATACTAGTTCATAAAGACTTTCACGGTCTTTGGGTTTAAAATACACCTTAACAAAGTAACAAGGGTCTAGGAGGATTTGGCCCATTTACAGCCCTCTCTTACTGCTACTGTGTGGCTATCTGTACTACATCCCGTGATCCCTGAAGTCCCTCTTGTCCTTGATCTGGTTTAAATAAAAGACTCTGCTGCCATAATTATGATTTTATCTCATTTAACATCACTGGATTAAAGTGTTTCAAGGTTGGAAAGATTGAAAATAAAGAGGGATTTAAAAGAGAGTTAATGAAATATGCCGAATGGACATTTGTCTTAATTATTTATTGTCTGTATGATATTAAAGCTATGTGGTGATTACCAATTTAAATATCTTGAGGGGGAGTTTTATTATGTTCCTTACATGCTATGTAAAAGGAAAAATAAAACTACTTCTTGTCAGGCCATGCCTCTGTAATGTGTGTTCAAAAGGCATATTTATTCCCTTGTTGCCTGAGATGCATAAATTATGTATCACGCTGGTTGTGAAACGGTTTTATTTTTCTGGAATGCATCACAAGTGCTGCAACACTCAATGTAAGATCAAATTAAATTACGTAAGTTAAAGAATCATAAAATTTAAACAGTGGAAATCGACGTGCTTCTTTTCAGGTAGCAGAAAGACTGGATTAGTTACAGAAAAAAGAAAGATTATGAAAAAGGGCATTTCTTACCCCTTTCTAAGCACAGAGGGGCAATAATTTACAAATGCATAACAGAAAATGCACAGGTCCTTCTGTTAATTTGACATTAAAAGCACAGTCTATGGTTCAAGTGGGTGTGTCTGTTGGCTATAAAACTTAAACGAAAGGAGAGAAAATCTGTCTAGAAAACTCAGCATCTGCAATTCTCTGACCAGAGGACAAATTCAATTTCCTGATGGAGCTTAAATTATATGTTTAAAATCACCAGAACAGCTATTAAATAGAAATTGGTTTGGTAGTGAAACTGTATTAAGTTATTGTTATGTTATGTTGCTGACAGTTTTAATTGCTATGTAAAACCAAGGTAAATATAATACAAACCATCATCATCAAGAAAGAAATATACACAAATATTTTTAATGTAAACACTAAACTAGAAAGATAAATTGTGCCAATATTTGTAAAAGGAGAAAAAAAGATTTTGTGACTGCATAAAATCTATATAAACTTAAAAAATAATGAAAGTTGTGTTTGGTCAATTATTTCTTTTGTTGTTTGTTTAACAATGCTTCAACAATGCTACAAATATTCTACCATTGGAAAGCCTGTTTATTCCCCCTTTAACGGTGCCACATTTGTAAGGAAAACGCATTTGTGAGGGGAGACTGTGTGCTGCACCTTCTTCTCTGCAAATGCCAAACAAAATATATATATATGTGTATATGTGTGGGTGTGTGCCTACTTTTTTCCATCCATCCATCCATCCATCCATCCATCCATCCATCCATCCATCCATCCAATTTAGGATGCATTTTCTCCCTCCAATGACAAAGAAACATATGGAACAAACAAGAGGCAGCCAGATAATAAAACATCTGGCATTAAAAATAATGGAACTGCTTCAATAGGATCAACATTATGAAAAAGTATGAGATAAGAGATCGAGATAAGTAAAGATAAGCACCCCCATATGCTGTTAAATCTGCCCAGAGTATCACATACATAATTATTCCATTTGTATAACAAATAATATCTCCTTAATCCAGAGTGCAAAGGTAGGTGGAGAGGTATACTTTCAAGTAAAAAAATAAAATGAATTTACTTGGCAACCACCAGTCCTAGATGCAGAGCAATCTGGACATCAGATGGACATTTGAAGGTTTCTGCAGAACATTCAGAAATTGCCAAGTGGTTAAATTTAGTCTCTGGAGAAGGTTTCTGAAATCCACTGGAAAATTTCAGTCCAATACTGACATAAGGTTGGGAAGAACCAAAAAACATGTGCAAGCATCCTCTCAGCCAGGCAACATTTGTCACACTGAGAGGATACTGATGGAAAGATGGGGAGTCGTTTTGTTTGGGTGTAATATAAATCACCTTGCACTGGATCAGTCTGTAAGTGCATGTTAACAGAACACTTCTGAATAAAGGACATTGCTTATTCCCCAAAACTCTGCAGATGGTTCTGTGTTCAGGTCCATGACCCAAGCTTCCCAAATAAAAGGCAAAGAGACAGGAGTGGAAAAGCAATCTACAAACTTTGATAATAGGTGTTGGAGGTAGTGTAATATCTAAGAAATTGTCATATTCTCTCATCAGCACGTGATGCTTTATATGTACAAATTTATTTATGAAGTGACTGCCTGGTAGATATGTGTAGCAGGGTCAGAGCAAAAATTGTCCCTGTATAATACAGGAGAGGAGAATATCCTTTGTCCAGCCATCCATTATCTTAACCTCTTATCCAACTTTGACAGGAAGCTGAAGCCCATCCCAGATATCACAGGGCAAGATATATATATATATATATATATATATATATATATATATATATATATATATATATATATATATATATATATATATATATATAAAATGTTTGTCTTTTCAGTGACTTGATATCACCACCATATATATATAAAATTATTTATAATTATAATTATATATATATGTATGTATATATATATATATATATATATATATATATATATATATATATATATATATATATATATATAAAATAATTTTTAATCTATCAATTAAACAGCCCTAAATATATTTGCAAATCTTGTTCAAAATTGTAAGGACAAAAAATAAATAAATAAATAAATAAAAAATATAATCAGTATTTTACCTTGCTAGTTTTGTGTGTGTGTGTGTGTGTGTGTGTGTGTGTGTGTGTGTGTGTGTGTGTGTGTGAGAGTGTTTTATTCTACCAAAATACTTGAATCTCTTGTGCAATTGAATTTTAAGGCAAGGTAGTAAAACTGAATTATCCGCACCTAGAGGAATATTTGATATACAGAGAGAACAGAGGTGCTTATGGGATTCTACTCTGTCAATATGGATCTTAATACCACCCAGCCTTTCCATTTTATGTAGACTCACAATGTGCGTATGTGTGTGTGTGTGTGTGTGTGTGTGTGTTTCTCCCTTTCCGGGAAATGCTCTCCATAAGGCAATTCTGTTTTGTTTTCTACTGTTCATAGTTTAGCGTGTGTGTGTGTGTGTGTGTGTGTGTGTGTGTGTGTGTGTGTGTGTATTTGTGTGTGTACAGCATCCTCATAGGACCTGCGGTAGACCATAGTGTGCGACCTGCACCGGCCCTCCGAAACAGACTGCGAGCTAATCACACAGCAGCGGAGCCTGCAGGACTGCCTGTGTGTCTGCCTCTGTGCACTCCAGTGCCAGCATGCCACAGCTCTCCCCTGCCTGACCCCCTGACCTCGGTCTGAGCTAATGAGCAGGTAGGATGGCTGAGCTGGGGCCTTCCAGAAGCTGACTTTTACTCTGGATTCCAGATGACAGCATTCACCCACTGAAAGACTCTGAAGAAGGCAACCCACATTGAATGTTTTAGTCCAAAAAAAAAAAAATCACAAGAGGTTATAGGTAAACATGCAAAATCACAAGGGTTTTTGCATACACACACACACACACACACACAGCACGCAAACATATTGAGGACAGCCACATTAATAATTCACTACCATTAATTATGACAAGCCTGTATCTCAGTTTGGTGCCATTGCTGAGGGCATGTTAATGTGACTGTGTCTACGAAGGCTACTCCTCTCTTTTCTTTCTTTCTCTCTCTAACCTTTTTCCCCTTTGTGGGACGAGCCACTGCTACCAGCCAGCTACAGCCACAGGGACCTAATTAACACAACATAAATTATGGCATGCTGATAAAGCAGTCACTAGTGCCTTCGCGGTGCAGCTCGCCCCTGCGCTGGCTTTCACCATCCACACAGCAGACCGAGGTGGCCAACGGTGTTTACTTAGTAGTTTTGCTTGCGTGCAGAAATGTGGGAAACATGTCGTTGCTTGTGAGTCAGTTATCTGGTCAGAGAGGCTGTGATTAACTCTAGCCTGGCAGTTCACTGGTGCTAATTAATGTTCCACACATTTTCATAACTTCAGGCTAGCGATCGTCTAAAGATTTTTTTAAAAATTCTTTCCATTCGATAAAGAATCACAAAGAAGACAGTTATTTAATTAAGGGAAATGCGCATATTTGTTTTCTTGCCAAGAGTTACATGAGATGATTCATTTCCTCCTCATGTTAATGTTAATATATAACCATCTTTTCGTTATTGAAGGAACTGTCTGAAGTCCCTATTGGTCACCTGGCAACATCACTAAGCTCACATCCGGCGGAGTCAAATACTGCCTCAGACATTACTTGCATCACAAAAATATGCACAAGGTGTCTTGTACCGTGCAGCATCGTGGACAAAAATTATACTACTGAGATAACCAGAGGAGGCTATATCCTTGCTGAAGCCAGCAACTGATTTGATCAATAAGAAGCCAGCACCGGTAACCAGTGGGGTTATTACTCAAAAAAAGTATGTATGTAAGTATTGTACTTTGTACTTTGTATTTGTATTGTACTTTTTTTTAAAAGTAATGCAATAGATTATTGAATTACTTGCTGGGAAAAATACAATATGACATGTGTCACTGCTCGTGGCTGCCTTTGTGACCCTCTGAAGATCAGGTACCTGCACTGACTACTGGGCTCAGGTGGTCTTAGCATGCTGTCAATGTCTGCAAAGAGCTGGTGCTGTGTTTGCAGTATAAATGCAGTTGTTTTTGTGCTTGATGCAGTTTGCACTTTATGATCATGCTCTTGTCCTTTTGTGCAATAAAAATAAAAATAATCTCCACTACTCAGAAGTTGTAGACCTCCTCCACTAATTTCCTGCTCCTTGAACACGAACTGACATCAGCTGATTGTAGTGCAAGTGTAATGCGATTACTTAATTTGATACGGTAATGAATTACATTACTGAAAAATGTAATGTGATTACAGTGGTGTGCTATTTTGGAACTTGTTACACACGTTTCAAAATGGAAGATTATCGGTGGTATGAAACGACGCGCTCATTGGCCGATGAGTTTTCACAGTCACAGATTTCATAGGTTTTTTTTGCAACCAAGATGGTGATGAGGTTTCACAGGAGCTATGCCCATCTTTTATACTGTCTGTGGTTTGTGCAGAGTCCCAGAGCACAATGGATAAATATTTATGTGCACCTTCACAATTTAAGCAGCTTTACCCAAGAGTTAGGAAAGGAAAGGGAATCTGCTGGCTGAAACAAAGAAGAAAAATAAATTGAAGATTCCTAAAACTTTATTTTGTCCATGATGATGGGCTACAACCTAAGCACACTGGCTGCAGAATTATTAAATGCAAAAAATATTGAAAGTCTATGAAATGAAATGCAAAGACACTGAGCTATTCTGAGTTATACTAACCTCAGCCTTGAGGTAAACAATTGTGGCAGCTACCAATGGGAGCAAAGAATACTTAATCTTGGACCATTCACAGGCAAACAGCTGCCAGCTACATGCATGAAGGTGGCGAATGGTCGCATACCTGACCCAGAAATTTCTAATTTTATGTCATTTTAATATTTCTGTATGAATAAATAAAAAAAGTCACAAGACACTAAAAAAATACCACAACAATCCCATACATTTTACAGAATACAGAATAATGTCCCTTATTACACAACAGATGCGTAGACTTTTTTAAGTCAGTTTTAAAGCAACACTCTCAAACCCATGTGCAAAATGTGCATTAACTGTGCATTAAATAGGCCTTAAGTTAAGATGTATAAAGATGCTTTAAAAATGTGAATGTCTCATTTAATCATACCAAGCCTGTAACTTGCTGAAGCATTCCCCACCTTCTCTAAAGTTTACACAAACTAGTTCCTCTCCACTCATGTTTCCAGTCATTTGTGTGTGTCAGTCTTTAATAATGCCTTAGACTTATGTAGCGCTTTTCACGGTACTCAAAGCGCTTTACAATTCTGTGCACTATTCATTCACACCTCAATCATACTTGGTGGTGGTAAGCTTTATTAACCACGCAGTCATTCTGAGCAAGAACCTGTGTGGAGTCATACCACACACTATACTATTCAACTCATGCAATTTTGTTTTCTTATTTGCCACCATGGAGAACACCAAGACTGGCTACTCAGAGTTCATGGGGGAAAAAAATGTCTTACCATGGCAGGCAGGTGGCACTCCTCTGGCTGCGAAAAGAATGCTGATTGTATCAAAGTCCATTAGAAAATTATTTGGTAATTATTTCATAACGCAGCCCACTTCTAAGGCTGTAAGTACCCTGTAATTACAGCCTTAGTCTCTGAAATTAGGCAGAACTTAAATTTGCTTACAGGGTAAATCCCTGTAAAATATGCATACTTACACGTAATTACAAGGTGCTTACAGCCGTATTATGAAGTTATTATGCTGACTTTGTGACTGGAAAATGCAGTGTCATTGATTTCTCAGTCAGATCTTTCCCTCACATGTCACATCTGCTTCAGAAAACCAGAATAGTGAAGGTCAAAGTGTTTGAGGCTTCAAAATGGGAGTTTGTTTGCATCTTTCATACACAATCTATGGAAAAAAAATTATGATGTAACCCCCCCCCCAGCTTCCACTCATAGATGGAAAGTGTTAATTAAAATCTTGCACTCTAAAATTATCAGCCTTTGCCAGATCCTTGTTGTATCATTAAGCACAAATCCCTCCACGCTGAGAACACGGTGACAGTGTTCCTTTGTGTTTGATGCACAGCTGCTATAGCCGTACTGTGGCTCCCTGTAATCCTGTGAAGCTCATTTTACTGTTCAAAATTGAATTCAAAGCACAGAAAATCCCTTGTTGTGTGTTTGTGTGAGTGTTTCCATCATGATCCAGAGCTGCTTTCTAAACGGCGCTGCTTTAAATTGACCCAACAAAAACAAAAGGCCACATCACCTTCAAAAATATATTAATGTTGCATGACAAAATGCAGCAATGTAAGAAATCCCCATGTGGTCTCCCCTGAAAATATCACTAAATTGATGTTGAACAGTTCAGCTCCAAAGGAAACACTTTAGATTACTGCATTACTACGGGTTAGAAATCCCCCTGAAGAAAGAAATAGGATTCACTGGCCGGTAAAATTATGTCTCAAGGAAGTGATTTTTTTCCCCTCCCTGAGCCACTCCTCGGTTAAAGCTGTGCCATGCACTTTTCATGTCTGTCAGGCCAGTGAAAATTCAGTTCACGATACCACGCAGAGGGATTATACCAATAATGTATTTCAAGTATTGAAGAAAAGTGTAGTGAGAGCTTGTTGACAACAGAGGAGTTGTCTTGTTCCGTCTCATGGGCTTACAGCAAAAATAGATGGAAGGCAGTGTGTGCCATTGCAAACACAACTGCCAATGTTTGCCTGGAACTAAGAAAAACAGTCAGTTTCCTGTTTTTTCCTGGATAAAGAAGAAAAAACTCCATAGCCACAGTACAGTAGCCTTAGTCTGCTTTTTTAATACATGTGCAGCTATTTATTTTTATTCTGACAAAAATAATTTACTGTCTGAAGCAATTTATTTGTATTTATACACATCTGGCAATTACTGTGGGGCTTCATCCCAAGTCATCCCAAAAGTTCAGGCAGCTGTCCCATGATCCAGTGTGCCCGGTGCAAACCCAAGGTGTCGTCGACAATCAGACAGGGTGCTGAGATTCTGACCCTTGTGTGAGTATCGAGGCCTCGCAGACATGTGACTACTAACCATGTGACATTAACTTGTTCACCATTTTGGATGTGGCAATAATGGTGACAATTTAAGATCAAGTGAATTATGTTGCATTCCATTTGCCTCGGAAGTTGGAGCTGGAACTCAACTCCTGTGGTCACACACAGGAGTTGAGTCCAGTAGAAAAGTTGGAAAAGCGAGGAAGAACTGGACTTATCTTGTTCCTTTGCAAAGAAGAGCCATTCATGCATCACAAGCGATACAGTGTTTCTGTGCTTAAAAGCACCACTGCAGCACGTGCATGGCCAGATCCTGGTTGCTGCTCTGTATATGGCTTATTTAGCCAGTCACAAATACACAACAGCGGCAGTACAGACTAAAAGTTTTACACTGTTTACATGCACTGCTGCCATCTTGGATTGTGATGGTGATGTGGGTGGGACTGCTCCAACTTCCCCAGTTGGAAATCCAAGATTTTACAGTTAAAATTTCTGACTGGAAATTCCAACATCTGATTTCAAATGGATTGCATCTTAAGGCCCCAGTCTTACAGTCTTAGAGACCAGTCCATGGCCATTGCAAGTGGTTGCTGGAAGTGATGGACTTGTCTACAAACACTGCACAGCTACTCTCCAGACTATGGTGGAACTCTGAAAGTGCAACACAAACCAGAAAAGGGGGAGCATTTTTGAACAATTGTGCCTTTTGGAACATGTTGGCTGCAGCTCTGGAGGCAAATCTTCTCTAGTTCCGATTTGTGTTGCACTTTTTCAAGTTTTACTACTGCTCAGGTAGTAGTTATCAAGTGTCAAGGTGACACTGACAAGCGAGTTTAAGAGAATATTTGCAGTACATCTTACGAGGTTTGATAAAATGTTTATTTGTATTATTTTGTTATTGCACGCTATTTTAAGATTAGCCCGAATCAAACCATTTTGATTGGTGCTTTGCATGGAAGTATGGGAGTGTCAGTTTTCTGTGAACAAGTCAGATCAGTAGCTTTCTTTGACTTACAGGCAAATATTAACCTCTGAAATGCTACTCCTGCTTCTGTGCTGACAGCAAATAAAGACCTGACAAATACGTCAATCATGGCTGCCTGGCTGGGGCAAAGTAAAAAAGCTACAATGAGCACAATGCCAGACAAATAATGAAGTAAATAAAACATATTTTAACACATTAAACACAAATCTCTGAATGTGTTTCTGCACTTAATTCATCCAAGTCTCTCAAGGGTATTTTACTGCAGTTCCTGGTCCTACAGATTTTTTGGAGTCTTGAAAATTGCAATAGTAATAATAATGAAAAAAAAAAAGTCTGCAGTAGTAGAATCAGGCTTGAGAGTATATGGAGAGAAGAAGCAGAGCAGACAGTAAGGCAGTGGTCGATAAACTTAAACAAAATGAGAATGGAAGTCTGGAGCCATCCGTTAACCTGCAGCACTTGAGAAGACAAACCTCAGCCGTAGTTAATGTAGACATGTTGGGGACTGGCAAAAAGAAGCAGTGGACTTAAACAACACTAAGGGCATGATAGCTAGTTCAGAGAAATAAAGTGAATGAAACAGCAGGCTAATGAGCCATGAAAAGATGGAACCCACTGGCACCAGCACCACTGCCAAAAAAAGAAACAAGTAAATAAAGTGGGGGAAACAAACAAACAAAGACTATTCCAGCAGCTCTTGGCTCTTGAGGAGAATCAGGCAGTGCTCAGGTAGCCTTGTTCTCTGTTTATCCGAGAACAACAGAGAAATGGGCCGAGGTGTGTTCCTCCAGGTGCATTGTGGGCATTGCCCACGGATGCGCTGTTTGATTTGCGCTCGGCCTTGCAGTTGTGCTTGTCTGTGAGCTCTTGACATGTGCACTGCCGCATGAATAATTGAGGCCTCGCACGCAGTCAGGGTCCAGCAAGCACTGCTTGCTCTCTCTCTCTTTTGCTTTCCCTCAGTCCTCCTTTTGTTTCTTCCACTCTGTCAACCTTCCCTAAGTCTCTTTGTCTCACTTTTCCTTTCAGCTGGATTCAATAGCCAGCCTTTAACAGACTTTGTCTTGAAGGTGTTGTGGTATTTAGTGGATTTTAACAGAAACAAATTATGTGTTGACCCCTGACACCCATTTTTCACTGCTCATCTCCAGTTAATGACATCATACTAAAAACCTACCGCAACTAGAACTACAGCTCTCCTGATTTTATCCCACGTATCAGGGATAAGTCCTAAAGCATGAAAGGAGTTTGAACGTATAAGAATCTGTGATGCTTGAGCAGATTTATTAGGTCCAGCCACATAGATGTGTGAAATTAAACACATAGAAAGGCATCTATGTATCTCCCAAAACATAATATGTCCCTGATCTTATTTAGTCCTTTTTCAGTTGCTTGACTGACAAACGCTTGGCAGCTACTCCTGTTGAGTGTACCCCAGAGGTCTAGCTGCAGTTTGAGATAAAGAAAAAGAGCCATACCTGGGTTAGACTGTTGATGAAGACATGCTAAATCAATGAGAAAAGACTGGAGGAGATGAGAATATACGAGTGGTCTGTCTCTTTGTATCTCCCTCCCACTCTCTTTCTCCCTCCCCTCACTTTCTGCTTCATACTCAGGCCAGTACAGTTATCAGCCCCAACAGATAAACAAGTCTGGCTGCCAGATATAACTCCAATATGTGAAACTCAATCATAACTCCGGAAACCGGCTGGGAATATCAAAGGAGGAAAGAGGAAAATGAAAGCTGCCATGCCCACAGGGCAAAACCCAAGGTCCCTTTTGGCAACGTAAAGCTCCCTCTCTTCCCTCTTTTCTATCACTTATTTATCTTAGAAAGTAAAAAAAAATAAATAAATCACGATGCTGCATACCCTGTTTTCTAACCCCCTTTAAATTTTTGTGAACATGTTCTCACTAGTTTTTATAGTATATAGTGAAGGAGATGTACTTGGTGTCTTCATTTTTGAGTTCAGGACACTGATAGCTGTAGGGTACACGTTTCTGAAGTCTTCTTCACTCTCCATCTTTTGCCAGTAGGATGTCTGTGATTTCCACTTGTCAGTGAGGGCTAGTCATGCAGAGGGGATGGGACCTGTGCATCAGAAGGAAAGAGAAAACTTAAAGGGAGAAACAAAAAAACTGTGTGTGTGCGCGTGTGTGTGTGTGTGTGTGTGTGTGTATGTGTGTGTTTGTGTGGGTGTGTGTGTGTGTGTGTGTGTGTGTGTGTACGTGTGTGTGTGTGTTTGTGTGTGTTTTAGAGGGAGGGGGACTAGCTTTGACCGGACTCACTCATGCTTTGACATTGACGGCCCTGAGAGAGAAGAATAGGACCAGCTACCCCAGAGGACCACAAAGAGAGGGAGTGAGGGTGGGAGTGAGAGGAGGGGGTGATCTGCCAGAGCCTGCTCTTGGCTTTGAAGCAAGGACTAGAAAGGGCTGAGGGCACTGTTAGCCCCCTTGAAGTGGTTTCAGCACTTGTCACTCTTTTGGGCATCGCCTAGAGCTGTGGACAGCTCTGCTCTTTCAGGATGAGGTCCCACAATGGACTCTGCAGCACTGATGCTCACCTTGATGTGGTGACTTGGATCAATAGTCAGACCAGTGAGCCACTGGCTCCAGCATGTTGTGATGTTAAAAAGTAGCTGAAGTGCTTCTCAATGCCTGTGTGTCGGGCAAGTGAGAGGAAGTGTCAAGATCATCTCAGCAACACACTGCAGGCTACAAAGTAGTGAAAAACCGCAGCGGATCAAGCTATAAAAAGGACTTTTCTAAAAGGTTGGAAGTGATAGAAAATGGAAACAAAACAGATGGAAATAACTTTATGTACTGAAGCAAGTGACTGTATTATTTTTGCATGTCACTGACAAACCCATGAATAATTATTACTTTCCTCTCTGCTCTATGGAGCATATCAGGACCTTTCAACTCAGTGTTTTGGTTTTATTACACACTGCTACAGATATGCATATAAGAAAGAAGAAAAGAAAAGAAAAATAGGAATTACTTTTGAACCTGGTGTCACTGCAGTCAAACTGCTGCATTTGTGAGACAAAAGTCATAATGACTTGGTCTGTCATGTGGTCACAGATTTTTTTTTTTTTTGGTTATTTATTTCAAGTTTCAAGTATTATCTCCCCCACCCCCACCCCTTTTATCTCATGTCCCTTGTGCTTAATAATCCATCAGATAATCCAGCAGAACATCTCAAAAAGCAGCTACAGAAGTGTCATATTCATGTTAAATATGGAATAGAACTATTACATTTGGTATCACCATTACATGATCATGTTGTTATGAATAGCCACATTTTAAACTTAAGCTTCCGGTATTATGAATAAGGATATAACCTTTTTTTTTTTTTTTTTAAAAGCCGTTTGAAAATTCATTAATTATGATGATTTTTAATTGTGTGCAGACCTCTTCCTCCACAGACCATATTGAGGCCCGTTAATTCCAGTTAACAGCAGTGACCAATGTCCCTGTGTGCCTTCCTTATTCTTCCATTACATGTTTTATTTTATAGGTTATTTTGCTTGTGTGTTATGGGTGTTATTTTTGCTTAGGTGGTTCCTGTAAGTGAGTGAAGTAAAACAGAAAAAATGTGAATTCCCCAGCCCATTGGTGAGTGGCTGCTGGAGGTGGCTGTCAGTTAACAGGCGAAATTGTGTGAGGGTGTTGTACCAAAACCCTCCTTGTAATTGCTTTGGTCACTAAGACATTTAAACGCAGCAATCTGCTGGAGACCAAAATAGTTTCAAGGAGGTTTTAGGTGCAGCCAATTTCACCTAGCAACTGCCAGCAACCTAAAGCAACCACCTGTCAAGAAATGCACATTTTCCCCTAGTGACCTGTGGTTTCTCAGGGTCAGTGACCTGCCTCTAGGCCTGTGTGAGTAAGGCCCAATATTATGGAACAATGCTTCAGTGTTTCCTTCATTATCATAGGACACAATGGGCCATCGTTTTTGAAAGGTTTTAAAGCAACGCTCTATCCATTCACCAGAATAATCAGCATAATTGACAAGCACACAGGTCATCGCGCAGATTGTTGCATTTCCCATCTTATGCCATAACTTGCTGTTTTTTTTTCTTTAAATCAACAAACTACAAATTTTACTTCACTGAAACCTGCTTGTTATGAAATTGTAGTCTTGTGCGCTAGCACTATTTAATGTAGAACTTAGAAAAATATCTATGCTGAGGTGTGTGTGTGTGTGTCCTCTCTCCAAAGAATCATATTTCAAAAGTTATATTTTTAATCAGCAAACATTTGTCTTAGATACAGCATCACGCATCCTGTTCATCATATAGTCCGCTCAATAAAAAATGGTTTCCCTCCTTTAGTAACCCAGCTCAATAAATAGCCTCCCAAAGTACCCACTAAGTACTATTAGTATTTACTGCCTGTGTTTCCTCTGGCCCCTCTTTTGGCCTCTCCTATCCCTAAAGATAGATTACATCCAAGACAGCCTATGACCGATGGATAGGGGGCACAATGCCTGAGCCTTTGGAGAAATATGTGCTTATGAAATCATAAATATTATCTCAAAGACTAATTAGCATTAAGAGCACTGGTGATTTTATTTATCAACTTTAGCCACAATTAATAACCACAGCCTTGAGAAGAGCATGAGGCAGATAGGCAGGACATGTTTGCCGCGTCAAGGCCGTAAACCCATAACACAAATAGACTGATTGAGGCAGCCCCACTGGGGGAATAAGTAATTGCGCCTGAGAAATTTTAATTGCCCTGAAATGCATTCTAAATTACACTACCTTGTTTTCAAGCAGAAGTAACATGGCTAAAGGGCTAGGATAATGGTGGAGTGTCATGGGTAAGTAATGGGTTGCTAAACACCAGATTAGTTTGTGGGCTTCTTCTTTTTTCGTCTTCTTTTTTTTTTTTAACTGATTTTATCCTGTATTTCTTAAAAGCCTACACAGATGTTGCAACGTTGAGACCTGCTGATATTCATTGTTTAACTGTCCATAGTATTAGTTTCAGTTTAAAGCAATAGGTCAACATGGGAGTATTCTCTATATCTGTCTGCTAAATACATCTTTGTTATGCTAAACTAGTTATCAGCCTAAAACCACACTTAACTAACACCCCTATCAACAAGACAAAAAAAAAGAAGACTATGGTTAAGGTTTAGTTAGGTTAAGCCATGAGAGCAAATGAACTAATCATAAATAAAAATGTAAAGACATTTTAAAGGTGAATTTAGAAGGTGAGTGTGGTCTGCTATTAAAAGTAAATGTGTGCATCCCCCAAATTTTCAGACTCTTCCTTTAATACCTATTTATTTCTACACATTCCGGAGAAGCAAGCACTCTGTGTGTATGACATGTTTACAGAAGTACAACACAATACATACAACACAAAACATGGTTGACAAGTCAAACACAGGTTGAGGAGGATGAGGCTGAGATATCCAGGGAATTCTGGGCTGATCGTCTCATCACTAATTATCTTTATTTTGCTTCGCTGGCAGTTTTTCAGTGTGGAGCCTGTCACTGGCTCTGGTCTAGGAAGCACTCCAGAGCTGTCCTCAATGGCCCTTAATAACTGCTGAAGGAATCACTGCGAGGTTACACAGCTCGGCTCGGTTGTGTTTTAATCCCCTTTGGATTCACGGCACAGCCGGGAATTTGTGAGCAAGGACTGGTTCTACCACTGTGCTACAAACTTGACAAGCAGTTATTTGTAGGTCACAGGCTTTTTGGGAGTTTGTAGAGGACCACACTGGCAGATGGATACCCAAAATGTGAGCTCCAGATCTGCCACGGGCCAGTAGTAGGCCTGCCTGACAGCAAAACAGCCATGCCCCATAGGTGAGCTGTGCTTCATCCGCTTCACACTCCAAACCTCTGTTTTTTACCCTCACTGCGGGGGGTCTTAGAGAAGCCCTCTGCCAAGAAAAGTGAAGTGACCACTGGGCAAAAACAAAAAGGCTCTGACAGCCCTTATGCTGTAGGATTCAGTAGCTGGATGTTTTACTTTGTGATTCATGACAAGCACTGTGTTGAATTACCTTTCATTCAAATGCTCACTTGTTGTCGGCTACTCACAGCGGAGTACTCAGAGATTTTTGATGATTTTTGTTTCTCTGAGATCTCCCAACCATGTTTTGACCCTGCGGTTGTTGCTGGCGTTTGCATCACCTCCAGAATAGTTTTGTGAAATTCAAGAGGGGAAACCTATCAGATGGACGAAGATTGGACTGATGTGTTTGCAGAAAATCAGTAAACAACATTAATTTCATATGAATTAGTACTGGAAGCTGGAAGTGGCAATTCTCACAAGGGCTTTTTTTCAGATAAACTTTTTGAGATAAAAGTAAGATATCAATTAAAGTTTGAACCGATGACTCAAAGTCATCTGACAGTAAGCACTCCTCTGTGCAAAATACATTTTTTGAAAGATTTACTGAATAATTTGTCATTCTCTAGATTCTGAGAAACCTTATTCAGGCTACGCAGGGCTGCAAAGTGCTGATAGGGGAGCTAGCCTACCAGCTCTGTAGCAAAGACCTCTGTACTGTACACTTCTCCAAAATTAACACAAGAGCCAGTTGATCTTTGTGGCTTCAGGGTAAAACAGATGCCATAAGTAAAGCCAGATACAGTTTGAAAGCACCCTGAGATCATACACCGTCTCCAACATCAAAAAAATGTCCACATGGATACTCCTAATGGGTTTAACTTGGATAAATTATTCAAATCTCCCCTGAATGCATCTTTCTGGCAAGTGGATTCGAAACACACATATGGTCATGGCTAAATGTTATCACTCTTCTAAATGTTTATTAGTCTGTATTTCAGCACAATCTGTCTTCTGAAAGTTGATCCAGTTTTTCAAAAGCTAATTGGACCATTGAAAATCAATAGAAGAGTGCTGCTTTCCATTTTTATCACTGGACTGTGATATTAAATGTAAATGATGACTTAAGATTAAAATAGTACATTTGATGCTGTGGTGTGGCACTGGGAATATTTCAGTGATCAAAGACTGTCCAAAAACACATCCACTGCTCAAATTTTAATCTGTGTTGAGACAATATCTCAAAACGCTCCAGTACATGTGTGGCTACCTGACTAAGCCACCAGTGTAAAAAAAAAAAAAAAAAAAATGCATTTATATGAATGCATGTGTCCTCATCTCACTGATTGGGGTTATATTTTATTCCCTTTATCCTTCAACATCACACAGTATATAGCACATACTAAGAATCTGGGCTTGAATTATTACATCATTAATATTTTCATCTGCTGGCTGGCGCATTCAATTTCAAGCAGAGAACTTTGCAAAGTGGTGGAGAATCACCGAAGAATTGGTCTCAGAAATGAGTAACACACTCGCCTGCTGCGAACTGTCAAATCATCCAGATTGCTTGACTTTTTGAAGATCCTGCCACATGCGGTCTGCTTTACGAGGCCAATAAAGAGGGAGCTCTGCTAAAGCTCGGTGGGGGACTCACTTTGATACCCAACCCAACATGGCTTACTGTGACAACACATCACAGGGGGTCTGTGTGGAGCTAATCTCTAATAAGGCACGAAACACTGATTCTGACGAAGCTGCTGAGTGTTAGGTTGATCTTCGCAGAACTGTTTTAATGTGGCCTGTTTATGATGATGTCTTTAGGCCACTTAAGTAGAAACATTAATGATGGAGCCCTCACTCTTTCATGTGCTCCGATTCAGTGTAAGGTGGCACTACAGATATTTATTTCATGAAAAAAAACCCACTTACTACTACCGAAGTTAGAATTGTATTAAAATCAGCATTCATTTATTAACTTTATTTAAGAGACCAAATGTAACACATACTATGTACAGTATGTGTTTATATGTCGCATTGATTCAACAAGGTGCTGGAAACATTCCTCAGAGATTTTGGTCCATGTTGACATGATAGCATCGCACAGTTGCTGCAGATTTGTTGGCTGAACATCCATGATATGAATCTCCCGTTCCACCACATCTCAAAGGTGCTCTACTGGATTGAGATCTGGTACCTTTGAAGGCCATTTGAGTAAAGTGAACTCACTGTCATGTTCAAGAAGCCAGTGTGAGATAATCTGAGTTTTCTGACATGGCACGTTATCCTGCTGGAAGCCGCCATCAGAGGATTGGGGCTCAGTGGTCATAAAGACTTACTCAGGTAGGCTGTGGCATTCAATACTCAGTTGGTACTAAGAGGCCGGAAGAATGGCAAGAAAATATTCCCCACCCTATTAGACCAGCTTGAACCGTTGATATGAGGCAGGCTGGATCATATTTGCTTTCTTGTTGTTAATGGCAAATCCTTACCCTACCATGCAAATGTTGCAACAGAAATAAGACTCCACTCCACCACTGAAGCCCTCTGCTTTTCACAAATGAGAGCAGGTTCACCCTGAGCACATGTGACAGACGTGAAAGGGTCTGGAGAAGCCGTGGAGAACGTGATGCTGTCTGTAACATTGTTCAGCATCGTTTGGGTCAGTGATGGTCTGGGGAGGCGTATCCACGGAGGGACACGCAGACATCTACAGACTAGGCAGCGACACCCTGACTGCCATTAGGTATTGGTGATGAAATTCTTGGACCCATTGTCAGGCTGTGCAGTGGGTCCTGGGTTCCTTCTGGTGCAAGACAATGCCCGGCCTCATGTGGCGAGAGTATGCAGCTAGTTCTTTGAGGATGAAGGAATTGATACCACTGACTGGCCCCCACGCTCACCTGACCTAAATCCAATAGAACACCTCTGGGGCATTATGTTTCAGTCCATCCGACACCACCAGGTTGCACCTCAGACTGTCCAGGAGCTCAGTGATGCCCTGCTCCAGATCTCATCTGGCAGGAAATCCCCCAGTACATCACCCGTCATCTCGTTAGGAGCATGCCTCAATGTTGTCAGGCATGCATACAAGAACGTGGGGGCCATACAAATTACTGAGGACAATTCTTAGTTGCTGCAATTTTCCTATTAAGATCTGATGTCTTTTCAAAGTGTTCCCTTAATTTTTTTGAGCAGTACATTTTGGTGATAGCACATTGCTTGTAAGGAAATTAACCCTCAAAATAAGCAGTTTGTTTGTTTTAGTAAAGTCTTATGGATAACATATTGTTAGTCTTTTTAGCAACAAAGAAAAGCAGTACATTGCATTTTAATATCAAATAAAAGTCTAATCAATGTCTTTATATTGCGCTTAATTCATACAAACAGTGAAACAGTGAATCTGAGACACAAAATTATTGTAAGGCAGGGACCATTATTTATTGTTTTTGTGTGTGTTTCAGCTGTGAAATGCTTCACATTGCACATACTTACAGTACTTACGGTTCACCGCAATCACGCAGAGCTGAAAGCAGGCATGATTTTACTTTAAAGGTGAGTCATATCGCAAACACATCGTGAGTAACTCAGCTGCTGATGTTGAAATACTTTCTTAAGGACACTGACTGATAATTAGTGTACCTGCTGCTTTTCACAGCAGGAAAAGCAAAAAAGTAATAATATGAATAATAACCTGAATTATGGCTACATTCCATTTAGGTGAAATTGTTCCAGTCTCCTGTAATTGTGGGTGTTGGCAAAATAAAGCATCTTACAGGTACAACTGGAAGAGCGCCATCATTCATTTTAATAGTTGCCTTGTGTGTGCTTCCTGCTGTTATACTGTCTCTTACAGATAATTAACCCATAAGCACTTAACTTCATACCTAAGTGGTCATGGGTTGTAACCCATAAGTGTTGCTTACCATATGTGCACATTACTAAATATTTCTGAAGTTAAATTTATTTGCAAAAAAATCCTCACATTTGATCCACACTGTGCTGAGACTAGCAAGAGACACTAAGAAGGGGGGAGCTGTCTCGTTTGCATGACAACTTCTTTTATGTTTAACTGAAACAAGGACCAAATAGACAGTAAATGCTGCTGATGATCTTGCTGTCAGACCCTGCCACTTTATATGTAACAGACCAAATTATGAGAGACCTTGCAGTGCTGTGCCGCGGCTCAGCGCAGGATTAGGGGGCAACTATCTCAAGGCTGCGCTTCTCAGATAACCGCACCTAAAGCAACCTTTTCGTGAACACACAATTACCCGTCTGCTCCCTCCCCCATTTCCCTTCACCACCTCCCTTTTGAATTTCATCAGGGGCTTAATTAGTATACAAATAAAACTTCCCTTATCTCCCTCTTGCCCTAATTGGCCTGTCTTTAGTTATGCCTGGTGAGTGTGTGTGAGAGAGCTGGGGCCCCTGTAATTAGGGTGACCGTGTTCACCTTTCCTCTCAGATGCACGGGTGCTCAGGCAACCCATGGGGACAGAGGGGCTGTGCATTGTGCTGTATGCTCACATAAATGTGCACGTGTATGTATGTGTGTGTGTTTGTGTTGGGATGTTGGGGAGGTGTGCTCAGGATTATTGCTTTGCAATCATTCTTGGACCATCCCTACGGCGTTCTCATGAGCCTAGGAGGGCTTTGGGTGCTGCTGGTTCCCACTGAATGGAAGGAGCATCTTACTTTTTTTATTCTCCTTTGTCTCTATTCCCCTCTTCCCCGCCTTCCACAGCTAAAGTTTATCGATCATCTCGGCCCTCCCTTCAACAACTTAATATTGGGTGACAGTGCACTGTGTTCTCACCATAATTAGAGTTCAGCTCTGAGGGGAGGGTGTGAGGTTGGGGGAGGGGGGGGGCAATTAGAACCCTTTGTTATTAAACTTGATTCATCTTCCTTCGGCACAGCTCTGCCCTGCTCTGCTCCGGTCTCTGCTGCTCTCAGATGCTTACCAAGGGTATCAGGCCATCCAGCCTCTTGAAATTGGCTAACCCACAAATTATCATGTTTGCTGCTAGACTTCCCCCATCTGCCCCCCAGCCAGCAACCACCACCCACTCCACCGAACCCTTACTCCTAGGTCTGCTCTCCTCATGATGCCAATAACACACAGTAATAACTGTAAAAATCCCCAGTCAGATGCCTGGACTTAAAATCACAACATAGGACTTCAAGAGCAACTGAGAATACATCTTTGACTGTATGACTGCATGCTGCATTTGATTAAAGTCTTTTATGCTTGATAACATTACTTAAGACTGTAAAGATTTTATTTTCACTCAAACGATGAGCCCAAATCCATTTCAGACCCTTCATTTGTAGATATTGCAGATGTTACTCATGCCAACTGCGTTGTGTTTGGGAGTTTGGCTGCTTTGTTTGTCTGAGAATGTCTCTCAACAGATATCAGAGAAATATGGTGGGAGGTCAAGCTGAGAACAGTTTAAGGAGTCTGTCAGTGGGCATTGAGGGGAAATATTTTGAGAAAGGATGGTCCTGGCAACTCATTTAAACAGGAGAAAATGAGACCCACATTTCAAAGAGAGCCCAGTCCAGCAGGTGATTCTAAATGCTGTCCATGTAGTTCAGGGCCATTTGAAACTGTTAATCACCTTCTTCACTAAGTGTTATTTCAAATGTCATCAAAATAATAATAAAAAAAATCAGTATTTCAAATGTTGCTGAAATGTGTGTCTCCTTGCGCCATGTACAGCACTGCACCTGCACAATGTCAGCAGAGGTGGGAAGTAGAAAGGTTAGATTTAAAGTACAAATACTTCGTTACTGTACAGGAGTAGAATTTTCAGGTATCTGTACTTTACTTAAGTAACTACTTGTTACTTTTACTCCCTGCATTTTTACAAATATCTGTACTTTCTACTCCTTACATTTTTAAAACAGACTCGTTACTTTAGGTTTAACACAGTTGAGGACCTTCAAACATCAACCCAATCTGAGCCTAAATAGAGAGACAATAACACATAAAGGCAGGTCTTAAAGGTCTATCCTCCATTACCGGGGCTTATCGCATACAAAGAGATGAAAGAGGCATAATCATATGTATGATTTACAGCGCTGTACTCAGGGGTTAAAGTGCAGATGTCCCTACGTTGTGGTCGCCCTACTTCAGCATCTAGCTAACGCTACAGAAGAGGAGCATAAATGTTGTGGCAGGTAATTTCAAATGCAACAATTCTATTAGGTTAAAAAATATCAGTAATCACACACACACAAGTGAACAATTTAAGGAGTCATTTGACTCAGCTGCTGTTTCCCAGAGAGAGACAGAAGTTGCCTCAGAGATGGAGAAAGATGGAAGAAAGAGGACAGGAGAGGAGACTGAGAGGTTGGATTTAAAGGTAAGGACTGCTCAGTGACATGTGGTAAACTGGAAATTTAAAGCTTATGTGTTTCTAAATCAGATATTAGATCTGCATGATGTGAAGTTCTTTTTTTTTCATATTGTGAAACGTCCTGCAAAACAAAGTGAACTATAATAACTTTTTGTTATTCAAAGGTTGCATGAAAACACTGCAGTTTAGTGCAGGATGAACAGGTTACAGAAGTTTGCTGTACTGTGGTGAATTTACAGTAAAGCTCAACAGATCAAAACAAATTCAAGCTGAGTGCAGTCATTAGAATTTGGAATAACATCTCTATTCCCCTGTAATAATATTATTTTATTAATACAGGACAAGGTCCAGTTAGCTTTGCACAAAAAATAGAAAGAAATGTCCTCCAAAGAGCTACTTTTACTCTCTTACTTTGAGTACATTTCAGAGCCTGTACTTTTTCACTTTTACTTGAGTAAAACCAGAGTGTTTTTAAACACACATATCAGTACTAATACTTAAGTAAAGAATGTGTGTACTTTTGCCACCTCTCCAGTAGTGCTAGTGGCAGCAATGTGGTCATTGAATGTACTCCTGTTGAGTGGTAACAATCTACATTACATTCACTCATTTTGTGCATAAAATACTGCAGTACTTCTCTGGTTTCTGCTGCTGTCTTCCTTCCTGCTTGTCTACATCTTGCCTTCACAAAGAGAGAAGGCACTGCGGTCACTGAGATGTGGGGTTGTAACATTTCACACACTGTTTCAACCAAAAACATTTCACCAAAACGTTGACTGGTGTTGCACATTGATAGACTATGAATAATTAGTCTAACTGACTGGTACTTCTGGTACCGACAAGTAATGGCTGCAGTGTACATCTGTAATTTTGTGGCCATGTTTATTACCTTGAGGAGACAAACCGTTGTTTCATGCACACAAACTACAAATTAATTCCCACATTTTTATGAATTAGTTAAATGTCACCAAAGAGCAACGTAACAGACCAGCATCTCCCTGATTCCATGATGCAAACTACACAAGAGCTTAGCTCTCACTGAGGTCCTGAGAGCAGTTAAGGTGGGTGTGGGTAAGAAAAAGGGCCTGTATTTCAGGATTTGTACATTTTTGTGAGGTTGTGGGGTCGATGGAGTGTCTCTAAACTTCTAACAACAAGCTGTTTTTCATTGGATTAAGCTAAAACAAACAAAATCTACTACTGTGATTTTTTTTCTCACCTCATACCACAAGGTAGCAGCTACTTTACATCTGTTATCATATTCTGATTGTACAGAGACAAGGAGTGTAGGATGGGTCAAGAGAGAAAAGTTATGGGACACGTTACTGCTGTTTGTTGCTTTCAGCTGTTTGTAGAAGTTTCTCTTCTGGCTTATGAAATACCTGCAGCTTTTTTAAAAGCTTATATACTGTACATTAGGTGAATATGCACATCAGAAATAACTTAATCATGTATTACTTATTAATGGTTAATAAATCAAATTGCATCTTGTATTCATGTAATAGCATTTTTTGCCCTTAATTTAACAAGGAAGAGGACTATTGTTGCAGCAACTGAAGAAATGAAGAAAGATAATGCCAGTGGGTGGAGCTTGATCTAATTGGGCACCAATTGAGCTTATGTGTAACACCATGGAAGGGGGACTAAAAATAATAATAGGGAATTCCAACTGAGTCTAAAAATAATACGTTTGCTTAAAGTTTCATTTTCCACACAGGATTCTAATCTGCTTTAAACCTTCCACCACAACTTCTTCCTCAGGTGGATTTTTATTGACTACATCTGACTTCCTGAAGCCTTTCTTGCACTTTAGTTTTTCTCAGAAATAATGTTGAACATGCCAGAGGTGTCGTGAGCAACATTAGAGAAAATTAAATTGACATAAGCTATACCATCATCTAAAGTGTCATGCAAGGCATACGGTTACTTTGACCTAACGTTTGCTCATTGAATAGATTTCTTAACCATTAGGTTAAAGGACTATGACAGGTGGAGCTTCACTATTGTATTTGTTGTATAGTGGCTGGTGAGCAAATGGGTTCAGGGGTGGAGCTTCATTAGGTAATTCATTAGGAATGCCCCAAATCTGTGGGCATTTTAGAACCAGCTAGTGTTTTAAAATTGTACTTAAAACAGTGTCAACACTTACCATTTAATTTCACTATGAAGAAAACCGAATTTTATATTTATAATTTACCTTCATTTATGTTATTATTCATTAGTGAAAAGAACAAAATGAGGATTGTTAACAGATGAAAATAAAATGATTAAATTTGTGTAGTTTACTGTGAGTGTAACCAGTAGATACAGCTCAAATGTAGCTAACTGAGTTCACAGGCACACCTGAAATCATTGAATTTAGCCACTTTTTGTGAAAAAGAAAAACAGCAATTGGCTGATATATAAGTACTCAAAGGGCCCTCCATAATGTTTAGGACAAAGATGCTATATTTGTAGTTTTGCCTCTGTATGCCATTGTATATCAAATATCAATATGATTGAATTGCAGACTTTCAGCTTGAATTTAGTGGGGTTTTACAAAAACTGTAAAACTGTTTAAGAATTACAGCCATTCTTGTACACAGTTTCCCATTTTCAGAGGTTCAAATTAATGGGATAATTGATTGAGAGACAGTCCACATCAGGAAGGTCAGATTAGACTTTGCCAGAAAACACTGAAAAGAGCTGGCACAGTTCTGTATTAAAGCTCTGGACCAACTCTGGTTAACTGTACCAGAATGATAGGGAGATAAACAGCTCATGATCCAAAGTTACCACATTATCTGTCTAACATGGTGGAGGCAGCGTTAAGGTGTGGGTATGTATGGCTGCCAGTGGAACTGGGTCACTGGTGTTAACTGATGTACAGCGCTATACTCTCTGCTCAGATTCAGCAAAATGCTGCAACACTGATCGGACTGTGCTCCATAGTGCAAATGGATAATAATCCAAATTGAATATTTTTCGGTGGGCAAGTCAATTCCCTGATCTCAACCCACCAGAACATGCTTTACAGTTATTAAATCCAAAACTGAATGCAGAAAGACCCACAAACAAGCAGTGACTGAAGGTGGCTGCTATTAAGATCTAGCAAAGCTACGCAAGGGAGAAAACACAACATGTGGTGATGGCCATAGATTCTAGACTTTGGGCAGACATTGGATGCAAAGTTTTTTCATCCATTAATCAAAAATTATATTTAAATGTATGTTAATTTGTCCCATTAATTTAAAAATGTTATATTAAAATATGTTTTATATGTCTGCGTAGGTTCTCAATCATCCAGGTCGTGGTAGATTTGAGAGTTTGAAAAAAGGAGGCAGCTGGACTTTAGGTTTTGTTGAACAAGAAGGCTTCTTTAGTTCTAAAAACAAATGGTAGCAAGTCCCAGATGTTTATTAATGCCTAGAGTTCATGAAAAAATGTTGTAAAACTACTTGAATTAAAGCTGAAAGTCTGCTCTTCAATCACATATTCATTCTTTGATTTATAATCCACTGTGGTGGTGTACAGAGGCAAAACTACAGACATTATTGAGGGCACTGTATGACCTTCAATGCACATATATAGCTTAACTTACCCCTTAAATATTATATATATACACTTACTGGCCACTGCATTAGGTACACCCGTTCAAATGCTTGTTAACACAAATATTCTATTCAACAAACACGTAGCAGCAATTCAGTGCATTTAGGCATGTAGACATGATCAAGATGACCTGCTAAAGTTCAAACCCAGCATCAGTGACTAAAGTGAATGTGGTTGTTGGTTTCAGATGTGCTGGTCGGATTATTTCAGAAACTGCTGATCGACTCTACCGCTGTGGGATTTTCCCACACAACCATCTCTAGGCTGAAAAAGGGAAAATATCCAGTGAGCAACAGTTTCTGGGTGAAATGCCTTGATGATACCAGAGGTCAAAGGACAATGGGCAGACTGCTTTGCGCTGATAGGATCAACAGCAACTCAAATGACCACTCTTTACAACCAAGGTGTGCAGAAGAGCATCTCTGAAGCAGATAGACTACAGCAGCAGATGACCACACCGGGTATCAGTTAAGAACAGGAAACTGAGACAAAATTCACATAGGCTCATCAATATTTGACAACAGAAGATTGAGAAAATTGTGCCTGATGTGATGAGTCTTGATTTCTAATGCAACATTCAGATGATAGGATAAGAATATGGCACAAACAGCACGAAAGCATGGATCCACCCTGCCTTGTATCAGTGGTTCAGGTTGCTGGTGGTGTAATGGTGTGGGGGATATTTTCTCAACATGCTTTGCTTCCCTTAGTACCAAATGAGCATAGTTAAAATGCCACAGCCTACCTGAGTATTGTTGCTGACCCTGTCTATTCCTTTATGACCACAGTGTATCCATCTTCTGATGACTGTTTCCAATATAATAACGTTCCATGTCACAAAGGTCAGATCATGTCAAATTGGTTTATTGAACATGACAATGAGCTCACTGTACTCAAATGGTCTCCACAGATCTCAATCCAATACAGCATCTTTGGGATCTGGTGGAACGGGAGATTTGCATCATGGATGCTATCATATCAATATGAACCAAAATGTCTGTGGAATGTTTCCAGCACCTTGTTGCATTTATGTTGCATCTAAGAATTAAGGCAGCTCTGAAGGAAAAAGAGAGTCCAACCTAATAAAGCATCTGTGAAATGTATACTGCTAAAAAAAAAAATGAAAGGAACACTTTTTAATCAGGGTATGGCATCAAGTTTGAGGTTAATGAAATTAACAACAGGTGCGCGACAGGGGCAACAATGAGACAACCCCCAAAACAGGAACTGCTTTACAGGTGGAAGCCACTGACTGTCATGGTCCTGGGCCCATGGCCCACTGTTTTGAGTTATTTTGGTGAAATTCTATTTTTTGTTATATCTCTGGTTGTGTTTACTAGTTTTTCTTATAGTTTGGCTTGGTTTATTGTAGTTTTGTATTCTTTTGTTGGTTATAGTTATTATAGTTGTTTGCCAAGTCATTGAAGGCACCAGAATCTAATTGGACCATGTGATTTGATGACGAAAGGGAGTGTGGATCCTTCTAGTCTGTGTTATGATGCTCTGAAAATAAGATGTACACCTGCAGCTATTGTTAATAAACATTTCTTTAGCAACACATCAGTGTGTTATCCTTGTGAGTATACAAAGACAAGAAACAAACTCCTGGGATTTTATGTTTAATAGAAAGCCCAAAATTGTCCCTTGAGCCCCCCTTTTCCCATACATCCTCCTCGGTTTCATGCTGGTCACTATTTTGCCCTGCAAAATCAAGCGTGAACAGGTCCATCGTGAGATTGTGCGTGCACACTGTGAACGAAACTGGCCATGCCTGGTGGTAGATTGCAAATTGCAGTGAAATAATACTATAGTGCAGTGATCTAATCAGAGAAAAAAATTAGTCTGGTATCACTGCAGAGTGTGTGGGGTGCATGCCTGCATGGTAATTGCAGTTATAGAATAGTTCCAAACTGGTGAAATTCTCAGCTTGGTGCAAGTGGACCTCAGCATGGCGCAGCGCCGGGCAATCAACTACTGGCTAGAACCCTGTGTACCATTACCAGAAGGTTTGCAGTGTGTCTCAGCACAGTCTCAAAAGCATGGAGGAGATTCCAGGAGACAGGCAGTTACTCTAGGAGAGCTGGACAGGGCTGTAGAAGGTTCTTAACCCATCAGCAGCAGCACTATACGCTTCTTTGTCCAAGAAGGAACAGGATGAGCACTACCAGAGCCCTACAAAATAACTTCCAGCAGGTCACTGGTGTGAATGCCTCTGACCAAACAATGAGAGACAGACTTCATGAAGGTGGCCTGAGGGCCCGAATCCTCTAGGGGACCCCATGCTCACTGCCTGGCACCATGGAGCCCGACTGGCATTTGCCATAGAATACCAGACTTGGCAGGGCCACCCATGGCAAACCTCTGCTTTTCACAGATGAGAGCAGGTTCACCCTGAGCACATGTGACAGATGTGAAAGGGTCTGGAGAAGCCGTGGAGAATGTTATGTCACCTGTAACATCCTTGAACCCACTGTCAGACCCTACGCTGGTGCAGTGGGTCCTGGGTTCCTCCTGGTGCACGACAATACCCGGCCTTATGTGGCGAGAGTATGCAGGTAGTTCCTGGTTGATGAAGGAATTGATATCACTGACTGGTTCCCACGCTCACCTGACCTAAATCCAATAGAACACCTCTGGGACATTATATTTTGGTCCATCAGACACCGCCAGGTTGCTCCTCAGACTGTCCAGGATACCATCTGTCATCTCATTAGGAGCATGCCCTGATGTTGTCAGGCATGCATACAAGCACGTGGGAGCCATATAAACTACTGAGTACCATTCTGAGTTAATGCAATGAAATGAAACAAAATGGGTTAGCCTGCTGCATCACTTTTTCACTTTGATTTTCAAGGTGTCTTTGAATTCAGCCCTTTGTAGGTTGCTAATTTTCATTTCCATCAAACAATGTGGGATCCTTTCATTCCAAACACATTACCCCAGTCAATATCAATACAGATATCAGCACATTTTTTTTTCTCATTGAGATCTGATGTGTTTTTAATGTGTTCCTTTAATATTTTTGAGCAGTGTATAAAGAATTAAATTTGCTGTATTTATATTTATAGAGTACCTTACAGAAAGGAGTGATGTATAACACACATTGTTAGGTATTTTGAATTAAATATACCAACTGTCAATTGAATTATTTAATCAGCCACTGTCTAAATCTGAGATTATTTGTCAATCGGCTGGACTGGATGATTTTAGTTTAAAATGTTTCCTGTGAACAAGTTTATATAAAATATAGAAATATAGAATGTTTACCAAAAAATGTGTAACCTCTGTAAGAATCATACTAATTTGTTTTTAATATTTGTTATATTATCAATGTGCATACAGTATGAGATCGGGAAGGGAATGTCATGCGACTCTTAAAACCAATCATCTGCCAAACTGCTGTATATAAATGACATGACCTCAGTTTTGTCTCATGCCCTGATAAGCGCCACAAGGCCGAAGCAGTCACATTTTTTGTTGACAGTGGCGGAATAAATTGGTGAAATTGAGATTTGTCAACTTTTTCCTGAGGTTTTGTTCAAGTGCTAGTTCTTACTTTTGGGTACTCGAGTTACTTAGCAACCTTCATATTTTGCCTGACCACTGAAAAAGTTTTGTACTGTTTATTTTTCATCTTTCACATCTTAGTATCATACAGTATGTCTGACGAGCGTTGTTGTAAGCGCTTCAGAATAGCAGCAGAAAAAAAAATTCTGCATTTCACGTTCCCGTCTTCTTCCAGTGGTGCCTTTTGACCTGACTGTGACTAATGCTGTTTAAAGGGTTATTGCCTTAATATGATTATGAAGTGTGTTGCACTTAAGCTTAAACAATTTACATTTGAGTTAAACACTTCCAAATTTTTTTCTGCCACCACTCCCTGCTGAGCCTCGCTCCAGCTGCAGTCACTGCAAAATACGGTAAACAATTTTAAATGCAATTGTTACAATTCTTGTTCATAACAATAATTACGTATGCAGATTTAACACAGTGTGGTTGTTAAAAATGAAAGTAAGCAAACTGTAGTGAAAGCAGTGACACTTTTGAAATCGGGTTAAACTTGCACAGCCCGTCGTTTGTGTTGGCGTGACCCTAAAATCTTTTTGTGGGCACAGTAAGCTTCGGGTTTAACCCAGACACACATTTGGCCTTCACACACTGCTGAGCTCTTGTCTTACAGTTCTTTTAATCAAGCAAGTTTTATGGTCTGTTGTTTTCAGAATTATTTAACTAATTTAGTTTAAATCCCACATCTGTTTTTCTCTAGCAAATCATTTTGAGACTTGTTCATGAAGGATAGCTGGTTCTTGCAGCATTAGAAAATCGAGTTGTTGGTCCTGTGGTGTCACTGAGCAACAATTTATCAAAAAGAGTGAACTTCTGTCTTCAACCAGCAATAAAACTGTCAACTTTGTGTTCTCTGTTCCTTCGCTGAACCAAACATTGTTAGTTTGAAGGGCTGTTTTGAGTTGAAAATTTTCTCCCTTCTCTCCCTTCTACTCTGGCTGCCTCCCTAACCCCTTATCCCCACCCTCCGCCCATTCTTTGTCTCCTCCAGAGTCTCCAGGAGCTTGATATGGAGCTTATGGGGAAAAGGAGGAAGATCAATCCTGGTGTCAGCAGCTCAGCGCACATCTCTCCCAGTAACGGCAGGACAAGTGTCAGCTGGAGCAGAGGCAGCCGCCACGCAGAGACAGAGAAAGAGAGTGAGTGAGTGAATGGGGGGTGGGGGTGGTTGGAGAGGGTGGGGTGGGGGTGAGAAAGAGAGCCCACTGCATGGCAGCCAAGCGAGTGAGCAAGCGAGCGGCCCAGCCCAAGGGAGTGCACCTCCAGTAGACAAAAGATCAATTCTCTTCTTTTCACTCTCAGCTCCTGATAACAAGCAAAAGTTCAGCAAGCCCAGGAGCTGTCTTGCCTTTGAAATGTGCATTCTGGTGTGCTGCACACGTGCAGCTGCAAAGTAACACTCTTGTACAAGTGGCACAGACGCACAAACAATCTCACTCATAAGCTCAAATTAGAAGGCCATTGGTTTTAGCTGTGAGTGCACACAAGTGTTTTCTTGATACGAGAGGCAGTTTGGAGCAAAGTAACTGATGGATTTTTATTAGGTTTAACGAGCACAGCTAGTGTTGGTTTCTTTGAAGTTCTCCAATTTTAGTCATTGTTCCCTTGATGCAGATATGTGTATCTCCACATTTTTGGCAGTGCACAGTGGTTACTAAATGTCCCGCAACAAATCAGAATCCTTTAGTTTGCAACTGGTTCAAGATAATAAAACAGACGGTAAGAGAAAACAGCACCAGACAGGAAGCTGTTGCATTTGGTCAGAATCAAAACATAATTTGTGACATCGAGCCGTGCCAAGGCTGTGTGGTTTGGATCGTGATTGCGGGTAACATTGTTATTGGCAAAGGGCTACAGTCAGCCAAACAGAAACATCCTTCTTGAAGAGCTTCATTTTGTTTTTCCTGCAGACACAAGTGTTATTGATAACGCTCTCATTTGGGGAGTTTATGGAATATATTGTTTCCTTCCTGTTTGCGCTGGTGCTCAAGTTACAGCACTTGTTTTTGTTAAAATTTTAAAGAGGTCCCCCCCACCCCAAAACCACATGTTTTTGGGTGAGCCCCAATGTGTTCCTCATTAAAAATAACAACTTTTTTTAGGCCTTTGAGTTATTGAAATAAATGCGCAATGCGATGAAATGTCAGATTCCTCGTCTTTAAATATTGTATTTCACGCTCTGAGCATCTAAACATTTCGCACCTTCCAGCTCCCATAAAACTCACATTAATCTGGGTCAAAAAAAAAAAAGTTGAACATGTTGCCAAGATTCTGGTGCCTTAAAGTCAACAACCAAATTTCATGCAAAGGTGGCCAGTGCTATCTCATTTTCCTGTTTGGTGTTACTTGATGAGTCCTTATTGTCTATTTTGATGCTTCTCTGTCCGTGAAGGTCTGTAAATCTCTACTGAATTCCTGCGAGCCTGATGGTGTGTGACAGTTCTGTAGCTGGTTCTGTTTAAGGCAACCACAAACACAGAGCAATTCTGTGGAGGTTAGAACCTTGCCTCTTTTCATCAGAGTGAAACTCAGAGAGAGGGTCACTCTGTCAGTATTCAGTAGAAGTACTGACCTCTTGTGACACAGTGGACTTCATTACGCAGAGGCTGTTGGCCATTTTCTTGTTCAACAAAGTTGATAGTTTGGAAATAGTGCCCCCCCCTTACATACCGCCTCCGTTTGAAGTCCACACGCCATAACAGTGTCTGTGTTGTGTACCCAATCATTAGGTTTCTCTCAGGGACCCCAATCCATGGCCTCTAACAGATGGCCTGGACCTCTTTTTACATGCAGATTTATTCACTGGGAATGTTTACAGTTATTGTGTTTACATGGACATAGCTAAAATAGGCAGTAATTGAGGCAAAAGCTGTCATCTAGTCAGTGCTGTTTTTGTCATGTTCTGGCTGAAACGAGTGACTTGCAGAGAGGGACAGGCAGTATCACAGAATTGACCTTTTACATGATTTTCAATTACTGGAGAGAGGAGAGAAACAGAGAGGTCCCTGTAGTACCGCTGTCTCTGCTGTCTTCTTTCCAGAACATCTGCCCATTGAACGTGGCAGCGGCCCTTTTTTCTCCCCATGAGGTCGCCTGCCCTGCCTAGGATGGGCAGGTGTGTGCTGGGCCAGGCCCCTCTGTCATTAAGCGGCCCAGCTGTGCTGTCACGTCTGGCATAGAGGCGGGTGTCATCCATGACCCTGTCTCTGCCCCTCAGAGGGGCATACAGACCTTGACAGGGCAGCTGAGGGTAAAGCCACGCATGGAATATCTATGAAGGACGACCATGTCGTCCCCTCCATGCACCCTGGTGGGCGCCACCTCTGCACGCCTGCCTGCCCTCCTGCCAAAGTGCAGGATGGGCCCTCATCAACTGCGTCAGTCAATAAAAAGAGAGAACATCACGACTGCCCTCCTGCTGTGTCCTGTGTGTCTTTTCAAAAGAGAATTACACACTTGAAAAGACGAATAGAACGCAGCTCGACACTTTCAGTAACGCAACAGGGAAGCAAAATACATTCAGTAGCAGCTGTTTAATACATTCACTACACAATTTGTGCATTTCTTAAACCACTCTGTGAGATTTGAGTTTATAAAAAATCAGGTCACAGCAGAATGGTCAGAAACATGTATATTAATGTTCTCACAATCAGATTCACGTTTGTTTTTTAAAGGTATGTTCTCATAGATTTTTGTCGCTGTAATCAATAACATTTTTATTCCGCGCCGCCTGCTTGTCGTTGGTGACTTCAAAGTGAATGTCAGTTTGTGATGTTTGCCTCTGATAACAGTCAGAGATAGCTAGGACTGTGTGCGCGCAGAACAGGTGGGTTATAGGTTTAAAATATCTCGCAAACTAATTAGAAAAATTTGTGAATCTGGCAAGAGAATGACAGACGCACTGCTGCTGATGATCAGCTTATACAACATTGTGGACTCATAGCCATGGAAACAAGGTCCTAATGTTATAAACCAAGGCTTCTTGACAGATTTCAGTCAAGCAACAGTGCAGGCAGCATCCTCTCACAGTTTATCCCCAGGAAGAGTGCAGAAAAAAGACATACACTGAAAAGCTGTTAGTTACCCAAAAATCAGTGTGGAGTGGTTTGAAAACTGAAGCTGTGTTGCAAATGTTTTTCTTGTTGTATGCTCAGTAGCAGCGGTGTGGTAGAAAAGATTATTACAGTCTAGTCCCCTATATAAAACCTTGTTGTGTACCTGGTTTTGCTGGGACAGAGACAGTACTAAACACACTGATAGGCCTCTTTATTCAGCTTCTACATGTCCCATGGAAGAAACCAGCATCCTGTGAACAATTTAGATCTGTTGATGACCGGGCAAAGTCAGCTGATCAGCCCCCCTGCCTTTATTTTGAACACAGGTATCTATTTTTATCTCTAGACGGTGTATTTATTTAGTCCAGCTGGTTTCTTGAAAATCAGCTGGACTGAAACACAGAGACTCCAACCTGCTGATCATCAGCAGGTTGGAAGACAAAGTGAGAGAAGAATCAGCAAAGCATGCTTGGAAAGAGAAGAGGTGATTTTGTTTTTTTTGTTTTTTTTTAATTTTTACAAAGACACAATTGCACACAAAAGAAGGAGGAGTTTTCATGCAATGTCCTGTATAACAGCAGTGCAGTATATACAGTCGCAGTGCATTCTGTATGAGAGATAAAACCAGTATCTTTGTTTGAATTGGTTGGCTGAATAGCAACATGTTAATGAATTAAAATGCAGGAAAAAAATGCAGAGTACACTGGGTTATTGCAACATTGTAACAACATTATGCCCACATATCACAGTTTACTGCCAGTTGCCTGATCCTTGACACACACATGACATTTCACTTATTAGAAAATGTTTATGCAACAAAATGCTTGATACATTTAGTTGATCCTTTACAGTGGCCTTATCAGACTAAACAAATATTCCCCAGTACGGTCAAAGGTCAAGAATTAATAGTAAATAAATATTCTTCCTAAAGGCCACTTTTGAATATTATTTTTAGATATAAGTGCTTCAGGATAGATGCTGATTTCATTAATTTTGCTGCGGTTAGTGGAGGAAGTTATGCCAAGGGAGTTGCCAGAAGTTTAGGGGTTTCTTTGGTGACTATTGAAGCTTAAGTAACATAAGCGGATTGTCTTTTACTTTTTGTGCGTTGAATATTTCCAAAATAAGATTTGTATGTGGAACTTAAAAAAAGGAAAGGAAAAAACAAACATCTGTAGTGTAAAAGATTTGTTGCTGGTGCCCCAGTGTAGGGCAGCACCACCAGATGTGCGGAGAATTTTTTAAGTCACATCGACTGGCCTGCAGTACGGCTGGTTTGAATGTTTTAAAGTCTAAACCCAGACTTACAATGATTGTGGGACTAACGAGGGAAATCTACTTTAAAGTAGAACTCATAAAAAAAAAAAAGTGAATTTGAATCAGTTTCACTTTAAGCAGAACACTTAATAGTCAATAAATCTTTTTATTCCACGATAGGACACTTTCTAATTAAGTCCTGCAATCACAGCCTATACAATTTTTACATAAATAAATAGAGAAGCACTAAATTTCTCAACCAGTGGCCCCATAAGGCCATATAATTAAATTCACGCGTGCGTTTCAAACCCCAAAAAGTAAACACTGCTGCATCACAGCCAGAATACACACTGAATCTTTTGACCAGCTAGAAATCAAGAATGTGATGTTTGTTTGGTCATTTTTGAGTTATTGAATTTCTTCGGTGTCAGTGGTGTTATTCCCAGCCTCACCTACAGTGTACACAGACACGTCTGGTGTTATTGGCAGTGAGCCTTCATCCACCGACACCTCCAGCGTCCCTGGTGGCCTTTGTCACAGAAGAAAGAGAATGATCAATATCCCAGTTAAACTAGACTTTCAAAGCTGATCGTAGGGCCTCGTTCTGGGGCCTTCTTTAATGAATTTTCCTTTCATTCCACACAAGTTTTTAAACATCAAACAATAAATCGGCCAGGGCACAGTAAAATATTTAGATCTATTGACTGTGTTTGAAAAATGTAGAGGGCAAAAACTCTAGTGGTTTGATGCTGATACATTCTGAACACTTTAATCCACCCGAGTGTTTCCTTTTATCTGCCTGGGTTTCTCCAAAAGAGGGGAAAAAGGCCTCAAGAATGTTCTCAAAGATCCAGCAGCTCTTTCTTAAAAGCTCCTTACCTTCGCTTGCTCTTCTTTAACACGTTCATCTTCTTAGTACCACGGCACACTTTAAAAGAAGAAGAAGAAGAAAAGAAAGAACATTTATATGGCACGCAAGATGATTGATTCTGTGAGAAATTAAGAGCGATGATTCACCTTAAATGGTGGGCTCTGTCCCAGAGATTGTAACTCAGACTGAATTAGGTACATTTAAAAGTTTTTGCGTAACCACGAGCGTTCTCTTTTTAATAGAATCGAACATGTGGAAATCTGTTACGCAGCGTGGCAGCGTGGCAAAGGTTGAGAGCATCTGTTTTATAGCGCTGGCACTTTATTGGAGCGGTGTTGCGTCTCATCATCCCCCCACTTCAAATCAACAAAGAGGCGATAAAAATGCATATGTTAAGAAGGCTGATTTGCTTTTACTGGAAATGACAAAATGGACAAAATATCTTCGCGCTGCCACAGAAGCCCCCCCCTCCCCCCCATTAAAAAAAAAAAAGTTGCTGGAGTGGAGTTATCTAAAACACCTTCTATCCTTCAGTATCGACGGGTTGCTTTCAGATGGTACAAGCCAGAGATCAAAAAGAGTGTCTGAAAATACATTATGCCAGAGAAACATTTCAAGAGACTCAGCAAGTTTGAGCAGCAGCCACATTTCAGTCAGTGTGTTGTGTACACACTGATATAAAAATATCTGTGGTTTGAATACATTTTATTTTGGTTCAAAGTTGCATCAAGGTGAAAATCTGTGCCTCAGTCAGTCTGACCCCTTGTGGAACTACTCCTTGTTATAAATTGTCTTTGTTTGCATGTGCTTCGCGTGGCTGGTGTGCATACGTGTGTTTGGCTGGCGCGACGGCCCGGCCTTGACGTTAAACATCTGCCGGGTGATTCATTTGGCCGTGGATGCGGTGTGACACCGAGGCACATCTGCCGAGGTGTGGGCGATCCCTGCAACCTACCCCTCGCAAGGCCCCGACTCGCTTTTCCGATGTTTGCGTCATATTCCCCTCCTCTCCGAGCAGTTAGTTCGCAAAAGTGACATCCCGCTCCTCTGCCCAGTTGTGCGTGTCAAAGAGCAGCAGATGCATAGCCTTGAGGAGGTTAGGAAATGGCAAACACAATGAAACTCAAGAATCTGGGAAAACAGCCATACTAGAAAAACATAATTTTGTCCTTTTTTACCAAAGCAGAACTAACATTCAATTATATTCAGTTCAACTGAATTTATAGAGTGCCAGTTCACAACAGTCACCTCAAGGCACTTTATATGGCAATGTAAAGACCCTGAAATAACAGAGAGAGAACCTCAAACTGTGATAAATGTATGTCTTGAAACATACACGTTACACTAAGTATTTTCTTTTTGCACTTTGAATAAATCAGAATACGGTGAACAGGATTAGTGTACGATTTCCTGATGGGTCTGCCAGCTGAAAATAATTTGCAGCACGTACAAAAAGTCAATGTCCAAGCTTCCTTAAATTGTGGATTTGTTTTTTGTTTTTGTTTTTTTCTTTTGTATGTTGTCTGTCTGCTTTCTGTTTTTCTGGCCATCTCTGCACTTGTTACAGATGTTTTTCACTATTTTGCAAACATTTTGTTCAGTTGCACCCCTACACCACACTGACATAAAATCTATATTCAGTATTCAGGGATGTGTTCAGTATTCATTCTTAGTCTGCTTAAAGAAAAGCCACGTTAGACTCTGGGCCCTCGTTAAATTTATTCCACTGAATGGAAAGATTGAGAAATCATTTGAGTCTAAGTGACAGATGCTTCTCTTCACTGCAGTGCGGGGCGTTGTAATCACTTGAATGAATACAGCTTGACTAATTAAGGTTATGCAGTTGGCTGGCTCTCTCCAAACAAAGACAAAGTAATGTAGATTGTGTTGTAGCACAGCTCCCATAGTATTGTGCAGATGAGAGCCTGGTTCAGAGTAACTTGTCAGTTGGAAAAGTGCTAGAGAGATCAATCAGCCTAGCACTTAATTTTCAACATCAACATTCATGTTTCCAGTTAGCCTCGTATATAATTTTGGTGTAGGTTAATAAGCTCATGAATAGATTTACCATGCTGTCCAGCTGCTCCACTCTCAGCTCTCTACCCCACCACCACCGCACCCCACACCACCACGGTTACCATGACAAAAAAAAAAAACCTGAGGAATATGATTCTAAACTGCTGAACTGAAATTGCTGATGACTAGCAAACACAGCCAGTGCAGATGATGATGACTGAAGTGCACTGGATAGCTGTTCATGAGCTCGCTGTGCATGTTTGGCACAGATAGAGTCCAAGGACTCACAAGGCCTTTGATCCTGTCTCTGGGGCGTCCCAGATGTTCCAGCACAGGGCAATGTCAAGTCTGGTTTATTTGCAGAGGTAATGCCCAGCCTTTATATGAGCAACTCATCCATCAAACAAAGAAGAACATTTCAGACACCCCCCCCCCCGCGCTCCTTTTCTTTGCACAACTGAGCAATTGGGGTCTGTTAGTAAAGGGACTCTTGATAGACCCTAACTACATCTTACCTACTCATGACACAACATTTAGTCAGGACACCTATGGGATGTTTCCTCTCATAGTTAATTCACATTTTTGATATTATCATCATTTGGAAATAAAGTGAAAATTAACATTTAATATCCAGTCATTGAAGTGGAAGTTGTCCTTCCTGGAATGACTGAATAATTTCAGTCATGTGTAACTCATTTGAGTGCAGTCATACTGATTGGACGTCTTTGAAAAGTACTAACCAGTAGGTGGCAGTATGATACCTGAATCTACAACTTTGCAACTCAAGTCTCCTCCAGCATCTCAAGACTAAGCACTAGGACTATATCAGTTGACAGCTTGAAATATACAATGATATCTGCTACAGATATTATACACAAAGTGGTATATTTAATTATTATTATAATATACTGTTACCATGTTATGCAAAGTCTGATGTGAAAATGTAATCGCAGCATAGAACAAAAGCATATGCTTCCAGTTTTATCCACAATGCTATTATATTTCTCTGACCAGTGCTTTCATATGTCATCATAAATATGAAAATGAAAGGGAAAAACATATCCCATAAAATGAAATGCTGTAAAAAAAAAAAATTAGCCTGAACTTTAGGATCCATTGCGTACAGTATGGTCCAATGTGTTTCCTGTGAGCTTTGTAAAGAACGAAACCTTTGCACAATGTTTTTGTTTATGGCTCAGTCATATTTACACTTATTGCTTGGAAATTTTTATTTATTTATTTATTTTTGGTGTGTGTGTGTGTGTGTGTGTGTGTGCGCGCGTGCATTTTCTCTTTGGATATTGACACTATCACTCTTCCAACTGGCAGGGTGATAAGATGCAGCTTTTGTAAATGTGTTTGTGACACCGTTTCCCATCCAAGTACAACTCCAATCCCCACTGAAAGCAATTAAAAGGTAGCTGAAGTCCAGAGGACCTAATGGCTTAATTTCTGGGCTTGTTGCTTTGGCACTCCTAATACAATGAATTATTTTTGTTTGTTTATTAACTGACCTCAAGGTGTGTCTTTTTTTAAATATATATATATATATATATATATATATACATGGGCTTTTAGCAAGTCATAGAATGCAGCAACTTTGTGACTGGACTGAAAACAACAGGCTCAGATGTTACACGACGGCTATGAATATTTTTGTGGCATATTAAGTGAGTTCTCAAAATTAATTTTTTTTTTTTTTTAAAGAAAATGAAGGTTGTTGCACAGTCTTCTTCATTCACTGCCCCTACATTAGAATTAGATATTTATTTTCTAAGCAGGAAAAAAAAATCAATTAGTACTAAATTTATTCATGGATTTCTGCGATCAATGCGAGTCCACTCAGAGAGGCTCGGTGGGACCCAGTTCATCCCAGTTAATGTGTTTGAAGGGGAATTACCATTGATGTTGTTTTCCCTTCCTTTCAGGTCAAAGAGCATCTCGGAGCTGTCACCGCCTGCCTGCCATACAGGAGGAACTTTCTTCTGTGTATTCGCAGTTACCCACAAGGCACCTGGACAGCAGAGAGGGATGGCTTGGTGGACCAGCAGCTCATGTGAGGGAAAGACAATCAAGTTGGTTGGCTGTGCTGAATTTAATATGCCCACCGTCAGGGAATCTCTCACTTGAGCTAATTGTGAATCCAATCAAGGCTGAGAATACTGCCTATTGATTTGCCCCACTAAATACACACAATAAACAAAAACAGAGGGAATACATTATGTGTAAATTCACTCACAAATGGCTGCAGAATACTGATATAAACTACAGTAGCTCCTGCCATTATACTGGCGTAGGTAGGTGAGAAACAGCTGTTCCTCACACTCTCTTAATTGGCTGCAACCACTGTAATTTTAATTCACATGACCTTTCATGACTTTTTGATTGTTTTCATAATTCTTGCATACTTCATAATGCTGCTCTGAAAGACATGCGGTATGATCCTCTGAAATGTTCCTTCAAGGATATTCTTTTCGCTCATCGTATTGATTTCAAACAGTTCCTGCACACAGGCTATATTTCAGGTCAATTAGACATATTTGGGCATTTGCAAATCATTTTTTCTCTCAGATCCTGGGGCTCTAAAACTGCACTTTTGGCCCTAACAGCACTGCTCAGATTCTCTGTGGAGCTTGACATTTTGATCTGCAACAGAGACTAAATGATAACCGTTTCCTTGTAAATACTGTTGCCTGCGGGGGAGGGTTTAAATAGACCAAGAAGGACTTTTCACTCACTGACTTGTTTATATTCGCAACTCATCTAAATATGGACAGTTAAAGCATTTAGAATATAGCCTGCATTTCATAAAGCAGTGCGAGGCTGCAAAGTTAGCAGTGCAAGGGGAGATCCATAATTACAGCAAATTATTGTTAGTAATTTTCTAAATTCCTTTGCTTTTACTCTTGCAAATAATGCAATTATGAGCATTTCCCAGAGAGTCAGCAAATATGATTCTGCCTTTAAAAAAAACAATCACACAATATAATCCCTCTACCTTTCTTTCTGTCACACTCTTTGTTTTGTTTTTCTTTAAAGAGAATATTTTTAAAGTGTTTTTTTTTTTTCCTGTTGTATGAAAGAAAAAACTGCCTTTGTTTGAAGTATTTGGTCTTGGCATCCGCGATCACTCTCATTAGGGTTCTTCTCTCGCTGAGAGAGAAAACACTCCAATTCATTTATTTTTATTTCAAACATATCATTGACTGCTGTTTGAGCTTGCATCCACATCTAAGAGAAAGTATTTATTTGAACCTAATGCTCCTTTCTTCAGACATTTTTAAATATAAATGGAGGAGGAATCGATTAGTCACTCACTGATTTTTGTATGTTTTCCCCCCTATCTGTGAAAAAACATAAAACGAGTAAATAATTCCTTTTTGCCAATAAGTGAGGAGATTGGATGGAATATTTATTTTGCCTTGAAGAAAGTCTTTGCTGAAGTTTGACCCTTGTGTATTGTCTTGACAGCCTAAAGTCTCTGACGCTCCGCGGCTAGCAGATGACAGCCTCCTCCTACTGCCGTGTACACGGTGAACCGGCAGCGCCCACACAGGAGGAGATTGACATAAACACTTTTTAATTGAGCTGCAAATGTTGTCATGAGATGGAGTCATTATTTTAGCATCCCTAAGGGGAAATTCTCCTCATGCACAAAGAAAAAGAAATGTATAATTAATACAACCAGTCACATTATGCCCAATGTGAGGTTGCACAGATAGGATAATATTACATTTTTACAGTGGCGCGCTGAGCCTTTTCCAAGATCGCTGATAGCATTCGGTGCTCGGCGGCTGGCTCTAGGGAAAGATTGCTCCATGTCACATCCTTATCAAAAGAGCGTTTTGTTCCTTCCTGCACACACAGTTCTTATTCCACAAGAAGGCCTGTGATCTGTTATATGTGTGTAGATCTTTCTTCAGCACCCTCACTTCCCACCCCGACCCCCTCCAATGCTCCGTTGAAGATCAATTGTGTTTGTACTGTATGTGAATGTGTATCAAAGAGTCCCCACAGTCAATACCTCCACTTATAAGGTAATGTACTGACACGGGAGATTCCACGGGGACTGTGTAGAGCTCTCTATGTACAGAGGCTGTGCAGCGGAGGGAAGGGTTGGGAGGAGGGGGGAACACAGCAGTCATATAGTGTGGGAGGAGGAAGCTGGATTGATAACACACACTACTTACACAATACTGTTTGTCAAGTGGAAAGCAAATATATACCTGCATGCACAGAAATGCAAACACATATTCACACACAAGGTTGTCAGTAACTGGCTTCAGCATGAAGGGCTCCCGACCTGAGAGTTAGCCAAGCTGATTAATCTCCCATCGAACACCTATTCTGCTTCATGGAGCCACAGGGGGATATGCTGTCAATGAATACTTTCATAGCAGCCAAACATTCACCCAGTTGTTTTATTAATCCCTCAGACTTATGAAGGTAGTTGTCTATCTAGAAAGGGAATTATTCCCATGCATTTCAATATTATATTGACCTTATAACTAGCCAAGTTTAAGTCATAAATCTATAGTTGCTGTTGTCTGAGAAGCGGGCATCCTGGCACTTACCAGCTCCTCTTTCCTGCACTTGCTCTTTTACAGCGTGAGGTGGGAGGCAGGTCAACTACAAGGCTGGGGTTTTGCTGGATTTAACCCAGGCAAAGGAGAGTAGTGGGAGGATGCAAGTGATGGTATGTGTCTGCTTGAGTGTATGGGTATTTGATAGCATTGGCTGAGGTTCCTTTTGATGTGCGTGTGCGCTTTTCTACGTATATGAATGTGCAGATATATAGGCAATGACAGAAGTTGACCCCTGTGTCAATGATGTATTATGTCCGGTTCATTTGCTAGGCCAGACTTCATTGGCTGTCAGTTTTACAGCCTGACTGCGTCAGCTGGCCAATGTTAAGTCTGATGGAGTGTTTTTGCCTCTGAAGCCATCCTGAGCAGAAAAGCAGGAGATCTATATAACAGGCTCAGTGACAGGTTCTCAAAACAGGCGGGCCATGAATATGCAAGCTTCTCGACAAACAGCCAGGAAAAAAAAAACTGCTTGATGTGGCTGAATCTGAAAATAAGCAATTTTGCCATATTCAAGCAGCGGCATTGACACTTTCAGCATATTTCTCACAGAGTCTCTCTGTCTCTTCAATTTTATTTCTGCAACACAAGTTAGAGCAGAGAGTTTCTTGCCTGTTTCATCACTAAATATTAAATAATGTTTCACTTTACTGTCACAACATAATGAAAAGAGGGGAGGCATGTGCTCAGGGATAAAAAGAAATCATAATTGGATATTTTTGAGAAGTTATGATATTTGTGCATTTTTTAATTATGTGGTTTTGCACAACTAACATGTCTTGATTGATTGGGTTAAGGACCTCCTCTTAGCTCCAGATACACTTCCACCCTCCCCCTGTTTAATGCAAATTAAACGAACGCGTGCCTTTGATATTGAAATGATCTTACTGCTTTCTTACAAACATTTCAGCAGACGAAATGGAACCAAGTTTTTTTTTTTTGTTTTTGTTTTTCTTACTGTAAGCTGGATTTACCTTACCACAGCCAGCTTTATTGTAACCCATTTTTAATGTTCCCTTACACACACTGCATGAAAATATTAGATTGGAGTAATGCTTGCAGCACCTTCAGATTGTGATTGTCTGACCCACAGCAAAGTGTTACATTTGAGAAGCTGGAACCATTAAATTATTGGCATTTCTGCTAACAGCTTTCTAATAGCCTTTCAAAAATGCTAAAAAACGGTAATTAATCAACTGTGCAGTAAACAAACAATTTATTTTTGTAATAAGCAAAAGGCTCTCAGATGTTGAATATCTGATGTCTGAATAAAATCCATCCATCCATCCATACATTTTCCTTACCGCTTATCCAACTCAGGCTTGCGGTTTGCTGGACCCTATCCCAATTGAAACTGTGTGAGAGGCAGGGAACACTCTGGACATTTCTGCAGTCTATCATAGTGGATGAATTAGCAAATATTTTAAACAACAAAATAAACAAAACTGAAACAAACTAAAAATGTATTATAAATATAGTTCGGCTTTCACCTGGTGCTCTTCACACATTTAGGTTCCAAGGTTCAGTTATCATCCTACCAATGCATCACCGGTGTAGAGGATGTGCTCTGTCTCTGGAATTTCCTGAAGTAAGCTCACACTGGGATTTTGTAACAAGACAAATACGGTGATTACACTGAACATGTGACGGTAGCATTTGTGCAGGTCCCGTGAGTCATAGGCCTTTATATTTTTTCACGCTTAGTGTCATTTCAGGACACTGTGTTGTGTGACCCTTGGGGTTGCTTTATGAGGTGATAACAGGACTGTTTGTCTGTGTGGATAGAAGTGTTCATATGGAAACCACATACAGAACACAGAGTCCCACTACAACAGACCCAGCATGCTTTCTGAAGAAACAAGACGTCAACTCACTAATTATGTCCCATTATCTAAATAAGTGGTAGCAGAGGTAATGGCTTATTCTCACCAAAAATGCTTCTTCTGTCTTCTGTTGTTTTGTTCACATATGCTATTCAGTTTCATTTCCAAAAGACAATCTGTAAAATGTCAATAAAGAGAGACTGCAATGATTTGCAGCTCATCTGAGCCCTGTTTAATTAAAAAAATTACAAAAAGACAAAAGCGGTGTTAAAACTGGCATCTTATTTGAGGTATTTGTGATTAGATAGTTGAATGTTGGCTGCAAAATTATGTATTTATTTGTTATTAGTTAATTGTTGAGTCTAAGAGGTTATGCAGCCACCCGCCACTAGTTGGTGCAGCTCGATCTGCACCCTTCAGCAGATGGGAAGTTGTAAGGTGGCCCCATGAGTCAGCAAATTTTTTTGTAGTATGTTAATCTACAGTGCTCTCCTTTTCTCTCTTCTCTTTCCCTTTCCGTGATGGTATAGAATAGCATTAGCATGATTACATGATATGGGTAACCTGCACATCTGTGAAGGTGCCATTGACACTGAATTCACCAGCGGGACCCCAACCTCCAATCCACGTGACAAAAAATTATTGCTAATGAAGCAACAAGCTAGGTCAGAGGCTGTGGTTTAGGGAAGGGCTTACTGAGGATTGGTGGTGGGTCCTGGGCCTGGCAGGTCCTCTGAGAGTGGCTGACAGCCAGAGAAGGAAGGGTGGGTCACGAAATGAGATCAAACAAGTGTGTTGCGCAAGTGGGCATTTCAAAATGTTTGACCTGAAGGGGAGTGTTTGGCACAGATGCTGCCATCCAGATGCAGTAGCATCCTTCTCTGGAAAGGCCTTGCTTAATTCAGACAGCACAAATCCACATTTGCACATCTTCCAACAGAACGGCTCTGCAGTACAGCATGTTTTCTAAACTGTCCTGCCTGTAGTCTGGACCTGCCTACCACTGAAAGCATCTGTGTGTTATGAAAAATATGACAAAGGAGGCTCCAAACTATTTAGCAACTTTCTCCCAACACTTTCGGGATGTTATTAAAAAGAGAGGTGATGCAACTCAGTGGTAAACACGCCTCTGTCCCAAGTTTTTACAAACATGTTTCTGGCATCAAATTAAAAATGAGAATTTCTTTAAAAATCAAACCGTTTCAGCATTTGATGATTTTTGCCTTTGATCTATTTCCATTCATTTAAATATAGTATTGAAATGATTTTCAAGTCATGTTCTGTTTTTGTTGACATTTTACACCACATCCCAAGTTATTTGCAGGCAGAATGACAGGGATGATTCCACATCTCCTGCCAGGTGCCTTGTAGACAGCATCTTTGGGGGAAATCTCTGGAAATGAGATGCTGTGTGGAATATTACTGTGAAAAGGTTTCAGGACACAGTTCAGATTGGCCCTCAGTTAAAGTTCTTCTGGTCTGGCCACCGTCCTGTGCAAGGGGAAAGGGTGGTGATGCTATTAAATGTAACCTTTTCCTGTTTAGAGGAAGGGGCTGTGCATTCCAGGACACACACACTCACTCACACACACTCACGCGTGGGCACTTATGAAAACATTCTTGCAAATGAACACAAATACATTAATGTGCACCCGCTAAACAAACTTTATACTCAGTACACATCATGTAGCACATGCACATGATCATGCACTCACACATCTAAATGCATGCACACGCCTTCCTACTTCAACACACCAGCAATGATTCTGTCTTCCTCTCCTACTTTGTCTCTGTCTCTCACTCTCTCTCTCTTTTTCTCTAACTCCTTTTACTGGAAGGCCACTCTGATAGGCCCCCTCATAAGATGAGACACACCATCCCAGTTGATTCCAGGGGGAGTCCTTCAGAGGCAGCACTTCCAGTGGCTTCAGTGCATTAAAGCTTTTACCTTTTGCTTCTAAAGGCACCGGGACAAAAACAGGCCGGGCTCTTTCTCTACACCAGGGAGAGAGCGAATGCATTGTCTTGTGAGGACACTGATTACTTAGAAATCGGTCATCAATTATTCAAACGACAGCATACTGTATTGCCTCCACCTTTTGTGACAAGACGGCCTTTCAAGGCTGGGAAGTGGAAAGACACACCCTGGCTGGTCCACAAGAATCAATACTGGCCTAGTGAGTTTGCTTCCTGGCTTTCATTTTGGTCTGTCTTGCCGTTCATACCAATGGGAGTGAATTTGGGGCCCTGGCATTAAACATTTGGGAAACCTTGAAGTGCCAGCTGCTGAGCAGGCCACAAGAGTAATGCAGGCCACCATGGAGGCCAAAGGGGTTTGGAAACTCTCCCTGAGCATGTCCCTCCATCCACTCCGCTCCCTTTTTGTCAAATTCTCCCTTTGGTCTTTCCAGTGTCTGTTGTCTTAACTGTACTGATTAGCTGTAAGTGAGCCTGATGAATGTCCACCGTTCATCCACAGCACCTGGTTCTCAGGAGAGCAGTGTCTGAAGCTACCCCAGTGATGGAGAGAGACGAAAAAAAGGGGACTTTCTCCAAAGATGGGACCACCCAGGATTTGCATACTTGAGGTTTTTACTTTGCTTTTCTTTCTTGCCTCTACTCGACGGCGTTGCCACGTTTTCCCTGGACCAGACTTCTGGCACACCTCGCACTCCCGCTCCTTAGTCACTGTCACTGAAACACAAAGAACCCAACACACAGAGCTGTGTCCTGTTCCAGACCGTCTGACCTCCACTCCCTGGAAGCCTTCACCACCTTGCAATATTTGCAAATACAGTATCCCCTTACTCTGTTATGGAGCCAGAGCCCTTATTTTGAACAACCACAGACCACTAAAAAGGTCAACCATCCCAGGCCAAACAGACAATTGAACAATTAAATGTAATTAACACCTGATCAGCTAAAGTGTTTTTCTTTCTTTTAAAATTGTCATGTGTTTATAACATGTTTGTATCCTAGGAAGCTTCCTCTGACTTTCTTGGCTGAGTCATGGTTAGCCTGCGTGTCACTGCTGTTGATCTGTGAGCCATTTGGCCTTTTAGAATATGCCTGTGTTGCAACTTGTAATATGAAAGAAGATGTGAAGAGGACAGAAAAAATCTCAAGAAAAAGTACTGGAGGAGCAAGTAGGAGGGAGAAATGGTGAGGGTGAGCAGTGGGGAGTTGGATAACAATGGCTGGAGTCCAAGGCTGGCTAATAGTATCTGACACACTGCAATTTTGAGGCTTATATCAACATTGTTTTTACAGCTGTAATTAAGCCACCTAATCAGAAGCACATTGGTTGGGACAGTCTGGGGCTTTGAGGGGGCAGACACACAGTGAGCTGTGTTCAGCCCTGCGGCAAGGCAGGAGCACCGCACTGGGCTAGGTGGAGGCCAGCCAAGGGAACTGTGGGTGGGAGAGCATCCTGAGTGTGACACGCACATGCACATACATACACATAGATGTACATAAGGGCCGTGCACTGTGGACCAGGGCCACGCTGAATTAGGGTAGATATGGGGAGGGAGCTTTCTTTCCTGCTTGTATGCATAGAACTAATTATGTGTGTGTGTGAATTTTTGTGGTAATACATCTGTCTTAATTGTGTTTGAGTTTGTGCGTGGTGCAATAGTCTCCTGGTGGCATGCATATCTGTGTTTATCAAGTGTGCAATTATGCCCAAATCTTACTTATGCACGCATGTGTGCTCAAGTGCATTTCCATGTTTGTACAGCGGATATTTTATGGTGTGTGCCTGTGTGCAAAAAAAGAGCAGCGTGCAAATGTGTATATGAAAGAGTGGGAACATGTGCATGTGTGCGGTCGCCTCAGCCCCACAGAGGTTCACCCCACCCTTGTCAGGGCCCGGTGCCGAGTCACCCAAGTCTCAAATGGCAAACAGCGCTTAGACACACACGCATACAGAGCAGGACGCAGAGCTCAGCTGGGGCCAAAGTCAACAGATGAGCTGGTCTGAACTGGCTCGCTGTGTGTTCTGATTGTAAATTGCGCTGGTGATGATTAGAGAACTCCAGCACAGGATGTCGACTCTTAAAACTGTCCAGAGAAAATAATTTTCTACTATGTTCAGGAAACTTTTTTTTTTCCTTTCTCTCCTTTGCGCTGCTCCCCGCTTCACCCCCGCCCCTCCCCCCACCCCACTTTAATTTAAACATCATGGGGCTGTATGTAAGGAGGAGGAAGGAGCTGATGTGTAAATTGGTGTAAGGCATCCAGAGTTTAAAAAAAAAAAAGTCAGACAATGAAGGCTGTTTAGAGGTTAATTTTTATCTATGCAATTGCACACATGGATCCACAGAGTTTAGTTTATGTGCACAGATACATCTATAAATATTTCTGTAATGTTACAGTTTAGGATTTCTGTGATCATTTCGTGCACGTCTCTATGCATCTGTGTATGAATGCATTAACAGTATCATTTCCCATGCATTTATTCCAGTGTAGCTGCTAGAAAGTGGGGAGCAAGATCAATGAGAGTTTGTGTGAGAGAGCCAGAAGTTGATGGGGATAAATGATTATTGTTCTGCTCTTTACCTCCTACTCACTGTGTCATGATGTCATCATCTTGAGGCATACAATAGTGGGTTAGCCCAGCTTGTTATTTGCTACATCCCCATAAAAACCACAGCCTTGTGACTCATCACTCACTGACACTGCACTGGACTCTCTGGAAAATCCAGCATAGATGGATGGACTTTTAATGTTATATATTGATGATTGGCTTCAGTGATGATGTGGTGCCATTATAGATGTCTGTGGCTCTGCTCTGATTTAATATGTACAAATATTTCACTATCAGTATACACACCTAAAATAGCAAGCCACTTGAACAGCATTTTCTGAGCATCCTGCAGCCAGCTGGCAGACCTTGTCCCACATTCTTGCACCCCTGCTGCGTCGCCCATCTTGGTCACCATGAAAGTGTTAGCAACTACTGAGGGCTCTCACCACGTCCTTCAGCCTAATTTAGATTTATGTCCTTGTTAAAGACTTAGCCATTCCTCTTTATCTACAGATGACATTTCTGCTTGTCAAAGTCATATAGTACATACACTGATTCCTTCTTTAATCCTGCAGTGATCTGAAATAATGAAGACAACAAAAAAAAACAGGCTTTGCAAACGGAGAGCCGGACAGAAAGCTAGGAAGACAAGTTTGTGTGACTTGTCTCGAACTGTGCATCGCTCCGTGCTTGAAGTTTGGCAGTAGTTCCAATTTCCCTCCCTTGACACTCTCCACCTTCTCCCCCACCTCCGCAGAAATGTCCAGCTTGATTTAATCAGGGAGGCACAAGGGGAAATCAAACTGGGCGTGCGACCAAAAGACTCCATATGGGGACAGGCCTGATCTTGTGACCTAATTGACCCCAGGGGCAGGCAACAAAGACAGCCAGTGAGTTTTTTTTGAAAGAGAGTCTGTTTATATTTGTGCAATCATGTCTCATGTGTATTAGTGTGTTGAGGAGAGGAATGAGACTTAGGAGAGGGCAAGGAGGATGTTAATGTGTCCCTCAGGTGGCAGCAACAGCACAGTCACACACAGACTTGTGTTTGGCTTCAAGAAGGTGTGGAGAGTATTTCCTGTCCCACCACTCCCTCCTCCTCCTTTTCCTGCTGCTCAGTTCAAACGTTGGGGCCAGCATTAAATCCTTGTCAACAAGCGCCAGGTGGGTAATGAGCTACGCTGGGCGTCGCTTTGCCCCCGGCCTTGCATGAGAGTCGCTGTCGTTTCCCAAACACGCCGCACCTCTTCTTTCCTTTCCTTATTCCCTTTACTTTTTTGTCTCCCTGCTCTCCCTCTCTACACCCCCCCCCACGCCATGTTTCATGACTGTTTACGTAAATTGACGGCTTCTCCTTAGCTCACCGGCTTGCGGTTCACCGAAACAAATAAATAAATTCATGAGGACACACACATTCATTCACAAACACTGTGCACATCACACAGGCACACAGCGAGATGAGAGACGGGGAGAAAATGTAATCTGTGGGAAGAGAAAGTAAATTAAAAACAAATCATGGCACGACTATGGAGTACAACTGCTGAATGGTGGAGACATCTGACTAAACAACAGCATTAAGATTCACTGGCTCCCACATTTGTGTTAAACAATAATCAGGGATAGTCGAGATTTAACCCTCCTGCAAATAATTGAGGGATGGGACTCTCATTTGTGAAAAATGACACAAGATTATTATTTGACTTTGCAGCATGGGAAAAGGACACTTCAGAGAAGACCAACACCTTGTCTTGCAGAGAGCATGTAATTATGGTCTCAATATAACCCTGCCAGTGCTGGCTCCGACAAGGGCCCAGTAGTGTGCACTATGTATTCAAACTGCACTCATGGGCCTTGAGGGACTTAGTGTGTGTCGGTGTGTGTGTGTTTGTGTGTGTGAATTCAGTGTTCAGGAGCAGGACTTGGATGTGAAAAGACCCAGATTTATACGTTTTGCTCTTGGAATATCCCTGAGATATGTTAGAGGCAGCAGGGGGATTTTATAAAAGTCTTCTCCAGTTTCTCTGCTTCAGCATTTTGTCGTAGTGAGGACATTACGTGGTGACAACAGGCATTAAAATACTGCCCCCTCCTCCTCTTTTCCCATTCACGCCCGTCTGTCTCCCTTCCTCAGTCTGTCTCTTGCTTTAACTCCTTTCCAGGCTGCTATTTCTTCTTTGCACAAATGGTTATAGCCGAGTCACAGTTAATCTCTATAGGTGCTCATATATATTTTCCTAAATATAAAATGAAATAAATAACTTAGCTGGACTACCAGAACATTTAACACATTTAGTGAGGTGAACAGTGTGATCCAGCAGCAAGAACAGTACACACATATAGATCCCCTTTATGTAGCATTTGTCCTGATATTGTTCTTAGCCTCATAATGCTTGAACACATAATGAGACTTTCCCCCTCTGATACGTTGCTACCGCTACTATTACAGCAAGGGCATCATTTCAAAGGCTTTTTCCTTGGAGCTAAATACTTATCTTATTCTAATGGTACTCCTGAGAATGGACCGCTTGTACTGATATGAATTGAAAATTCACTAAAGGAAGCAGTCATGGGATAAAATTTGAAGCATAAAACATACACGGGGGGGGGGGGTATTGCACATACATTTACGCTAGGTTCCAGTTTTGCTGTTAAAGTAAGTCTGATCATTTTTTACTCACTTTACATATTTGAGTCTGGAGGTAAAACTAGAAGGTGAATGCAGTGAAACCCCACACTCTGTCGGGAGAATATTTCATTATGTGGCTGCTGTGTGTGGCACTGTATGTGAATGCGTGTTCATGTGTGTTTTGGGCGCATGTTTCTCACCGAAGACAGCTCTGACATTCAGCCAGATTAAGACCATATTCATGACTCTGGTTGCTGTTTCCACTGCACCATAAAGAAATCGTTTAGGTCAGAGGAAATGATTAAGTGTTATTAATATTGTGCCAGTGCGCTTTTTTTTTTGTGTGTGTGTGTGTGTGTGTGTGTGTATGTTAAAATGAACTGGAAGACCAAAATGGTCTTTTTGGGTGGTTGACTAGATGTGAAACCGCATGAGTGTCCTTGGGACTTACTGGTTTGTGTGAGTCTGTGCACATGTGTGTGCGCGTGTACATGTGTGTCTGGGTAAGTGTGTGTGTGTCCATAAATATGTGTATGTGTGTGTGTGTGTGTGCCTCCACCAGCTCTGGCAGGAACTTGGGAAACCACTGGGAGCTGCTCCAATAGTACCGAGTGTGGACTCATTTGTTGACTCAGTGATGGTTAGAGGGGCAAGTGTTGCCATCTTAACACCAGCACAGTCGAGTGGGAGACAGACAGACACACATGCACACACACACTCAGAGAAAACAACACCAAGTAGTGCTTTTAAGAGGCTTCTGTGTATAGCTGGAGTGCAATTCCTCCTCTTCATGGTAATACACAGTAGTTTCATACAATTTGAATGACAAACTAAACTGGCAGCCAAAGGGCCAAAGGGATACATTTGGCTGAGGAGAGAAGGGAGACTGGGACCAGCACTGCGGTGCAGCTCAGGTGTGCTGGATGAAACCACATGTATATACTCCAGTTGGACCTCTGGACTTTGGGCCTTTAGAAAGGACTTTATTTTCCCTTACCTAAAATGGTCTGGGGTGCAAAAGAAGCTCTCATTCACACATAGCTGGCTGTGTTATTTTTAATTTATTAGAGAAAGCCTCAGCTGTGGAAGTCATCAGAGGGATTCTAGACATTCAGGCATACTCTAATGCAGCTCACACAGTGTATTAATAGTTAAAACTCAACATCACAATCAGAAAACCCAACCAAACAACACTTAGGGATCAGTAGCAGCCAGCTTTATGACCCTCCTGCTTTGCTCTCTCACTCTTTTCACTGAATGTCTGCAGTGAACAGGATGCCTAGAGGCACAGCATTGAAGATATAAAGTTTCAGGAGTAATAAGTATTGCAAAATTGGAACAAAATGAGGCTATGTTCTCGCATGGAAGACTTCTCTTCTTAAACGTTTTAGCAATTTTCTTTCATGGTGCAAAAAAAAAAAAAATGCATGTTTAATAGTTACTAATGTTAATTTTCATCTCCTGTGTTTGTTTTTGCTTATCGTGTAGTTAGTCACCACTGGGGAGCTCATTGTTTAATAGGAAGGGTAGACATAATTTCAGCACACTGTGTTAAAACACGGGGAGTTGCATCTGGCGAATGGTCAATATCCTCAATCGATGCTTCAAATTTCGGGGTGCCATAGGGCCTGACAGCTATGAATTGTATTATTTTGGGCAGAGTAAAGAATGGATGAACTGGAATTGGTATGTTGTGGGAATTTAATCCCAATATTTATTTTCTGTACATACACAAGTTTGAGTTAGGGGTATAAGACTTTTGTTTTTCATTGAAATCACCCCAGGCGCATAAAACTTAGCTCCTAAATTCTGTTACAACTCCACATATAATATAGAAATATATAATGCGGCTGCATGCTGCTGTTTTTTGTGCTTTTATCACCGCTCTTTCTTTCAGTCTGTGTTTGGATAACGTATTGTGATTAAATAATCATGAGCTACATCATATTTCTGGAAGAACTTCATCTCCTTAAGAAGGGAAATAAGACTGAAGCTTCCCAGTGTGCTCTAAATTGGAAAAGAAGACAATTAGGCTGGCTTGTGGCTGTCAGTCAACCCACTGTTGCAAGGTGTTCTATGAGGTGAAATCAAGCAGGCGAACTAGGAGAGAGGTGGTGTAGTGAGATGGAGAGGCCAGGCAGCCAGTGGGCTACACTAGAGCAGCCGAGTGCTGGGGAGGGAAACACCATTGTACTGTTCGTTTGGAGACATTCTGTCAAAGCTGGCCCAGGCTGACACCTTGGATCACAGTTTGATAGACGGAAGAGTAGCTCTCGCTGACTAGGTCCTATTAAGGTGGATGTTTTCAAAGTTTGGGCCTGGCACTAGGGAAAAAATAGGAAGGACACAGAGGGGAAGTGGAGCCTGAGTGGAGCTGACATGCTTCAAGACCCTCTTCCCTAAACGCGCAGTCGGGGGTCAAATCGCTTTCCTTCCTTCGCCCAGTCTGGCTTGGTGTCCAACTTACTGAATGTCTAAGTGAGAGAGAGCTGGAGATAACCACGCAATGCCCTAAACATGCGTGCGCACGCATACACACAGCCATGTTTCGACAATACACAGATATTACGCACATACAGATATACCGAAACACAAACCATGCATGGATGCACGCCAAGACTAGCTTTCATGCAAGCACAGATGCTCGCAAGTGTGCTCATCTGCATGTAAAGTTTTGTATTTTATAGGGAGGAGAGTGAGTCATCCAGAAGGATTAGTGTACGCAGGTTTCCATCCAAGACCGTTTGTACCCCACTGCATCCCCTTTCTCCTGGATCAATGCTCTCCTGCTGTCACACCGCAATGAGCAGGCAGAGTCAACCAAGAGAGGCCTGCTAAACCTAGAGAGGCACAAAAGCATTGCGAGGTAGTCGGGCGGCGGTGGGGGCGGGGGGGGGGGTGTTCAACGCATGAGTGTGTGTGTATGCGCGCTGCTAGTCGTCAGAGAGGGGCGGAAGCAGACACACTGCACCTTGACCACCTATTATGAAGCTCTTTGCCGCGATGTCAAGTGAAAGCAAGTTAATTGGGTGAAGCTGTAGAGCATGTTAGGGCAGTGGTTGAGGGCTTGCCGGCTTGACAGTTGAGTGTCAGCGGGACCCAGTCAAGTGTGGCTGAGAGACAGAGCCCTGTCACTGGGCCTAAAGTAGGGCCGCTGGGGCTGTTAGGGAGAGAGACCGACTCCTCCCTGCACACACACACACACACACACATGCACACAAACACATGCTTATATACAAACACACACCACATATGCTTACAAACACCCAATTACATTCACTCATCCCCTCTGGTGCACGCCCACACTCTGTCACAAATGAAGATTATTTGTGAGAAAGTAAAACCATGTCTTAAAACAAATGTTGAGATTTAATTATGATTTTAAAATAACATAAAATAAGCAGTGATTATTGTTTGGAAACTAGGGGTCAAAATCTGAAGGTGATGGTGACATTGGGAAAGAATTTATTTTTTTTTAAAAAGGCACATTCTTCATAAATTCTTCATCACTTGTAATAATAAATACATCAAAAACAAATGCTTATAGAGTATCCAGAACAAAGATGTTGTAGGAGGATATTTCAAAGATCTGTTTATGACAGCAAAACTTGCTCTCAGCTTTCATATCATGATTGACAACTAAAACGTGAAGTGTGACGGAAATTGCTATTTTACTCAGCCAGTTGATCAGCTCATATCATGCTGAATTCTAACCACCTTTTCTGTATTGAACATTATCCCCATTTTCAGTGGCTTGATTGCCTTTCCCCCCTCAATATATTCACTAATTTAATGGTAATGAAGGGGTTTGAGGGCTCAGGTTGTGTGTGTGTGTGTGTGTGTGTCTGTGGGATGGGGTGAGGGGGTAGGGGGGGCAACTTATTGACAAACCGGGCAGAACTTAACGAAAGACGCCCTAAATACTCAGCTTTAAGTGATTCCCTGGGGAGGGTTATAGAGCAGCTCCACAGATTGTGCAGAGGGTTACTGGATGCCCATTTATCTTCTTAAAGCTCACATTCAATCTCCATCACACTGTCAGATGGAAATGAGACCCTCTCTTTTGTACTATTCACACCCCAGAAGAGCTACTCAGTGCCCCACTCTCTGAATGACAAAAAGACCCTAATTAGAGAGGATTGAAGGATGTAAGAGTGGAGGATGGCCATGGCCCCTAGATCATTTTGTTTTACACCGTATTATGTCTACGGCTGTAATATTTGTGCTGAGTGGTGTGGGAATCGAGCATGGCAGCAGATCCCCTGCTATGGGTGTCTCAACATACTCAACGATCCATAATGTAGGCCTTATGAAACTGATGGGCCAGAACACAGACTCTATTCTGAAAGGCACAAAGCATTTGACAAGGTTGTTAGGACTTTGTCCGGCCACAGTCACCGATTAGGCTAATTCTGTGGATTTGTGTTTGCGTTGACCATCGAAAGAGAGTTTAAATCCACACCCCGTGTTTAGGTGTTGCTGAATTTTATCCTGAAAAATAATGAATATATTATTATTTGGTTTTTTAAAAAAAATCTATTTATTTATTTGTATTAAATCAAGCTGTTGACTTTAGCATGAAGATCTTTGGGATGTAACTGATCAAATCCAACCCTGAAGCTAGACACTAGCCCTTTGACACCCAATAAACCACATGCCTCGGGCACTTTTGAAATAATTATGCTAATTTAATTATCCTGCTAACATAACATACAATAATATTTATGAGGTAACACGTCTTGCCGAGCTCCATTTCTCAAGTCTAAAAGTAAGAGCGATCCCCCAAAAATATTCTCTGAAACCAAATATTTCGCTAAGCTTCATTTGAGAAGTCCTCTAATTGGTCTTTAGCACTTACTAACCGCAAACTTATCCTTACATTGTTAATCTCATGAGCATCACCTAAAACCTGAGCATCAGCTTAATGCAATCAGATTCACTTTTAAATCTAATTCTTCTAACATTTCTACCATTGTCTGATTTTACTTCATGACTCCCTGCTCCTCTTCTAACAGCTTTGTAAACTGCTTAAAGGACCATTACTTCTCCTTACTTCCTCTCTCATAATGGGTTAAATGTACTATAAGCAGTCAACTCCAGCGGTTAATATAAAAGGCTATAAGCAGTCGAGTCTTGAACAATGCCACTCTGATAAAATATGTTTTCATTTCTCTCTGTGTTCTGTTCAACGCTCATCATCCAGATGTTATTATATGGAGAAATAAATCAGCATCATAAAATAGGAGCTCACCTTTTGGATATTTATAAATACTGTGGAATATTTTCTTCATCGATAAATTCCAGTATAATGAAGACGCTAATTAGGATTTTATTTTGGATGAGTCATTCACCTTGCGTGATAAAGATCATTCTTAGTAATAATTACTGCACAAAACAAAATATTTTTAAGCTTATTCTAACTTCAGCAGCTGGACTGATTTGCGTCTCTTTCTGCCTTTTTTTTTTTTTTAGGTGAACTTGCATATTATGACATTCAACTTTATTAAAACTTTATTCAAACTTAATACACCACTGAGACCAGTAGAAAGTTCCAACTGACAATATAACTAAACATAAAAACATTTGGAAACTGTTTTTATTTACGTATTTTTGTCATGGCATCATTCATAATGAGGTTGTGTAATGTTATTTCATCACACTGCCTACCCCTTATTATCATTCTCTAATAACATGACGTTTTATTCCTAGAATTTGTTGTTTTCCTAATTACATAATAATCTAGACAGAATGTAATTATAAAGAAGCCATGAGGTCACAAGAGACTTTTTTTTTCTAATCTCTTCTAATTAAAAAAAGTCAAGTTTGGGGCGTAATTTTTAAAAGTTCCTAACAAAGAAAAAAAGAGTGAGAAAATCAATAAGCCATTTTAGTCTCTATCTATCAAAGCGGATTCCTTCTTGTCTGTTTTAAAGTGGGGATGTGGCACTTTAATAGGATAGCGCGAGGCTGTTTGAAATGTATGCCAATGATTCCTGTCATTTCATGGCAGCCTGGCCATGGTTCACTGAGCGCCCACTTCTCCCCTGTCAGCTCGACTGAAGACAAGCATTTAGTTGCAAACTTTGAGCAGGTTGCGCAAACCAGAAATGATGTGACTGCTACTTCCAATCCCCATCCTTCTCTTTCATGCTGCAATGCCACTGGCGGTCAAAGAAAGGAGAGAGGAATGTGCTTTCCCTCATTTAACTGAAGAACATGCTGATTTAGTAAAAATCTTTAAGGTGAATAGACAAGAGGAGGGGGCGAGATGACAAGAACGTAACGGATAGGGAGGACAGAGGGAAAGTATAAGACGTATAAAGGTGGAAGTTAGTGTAGGGAAAGGCAAAGGTTATCAGTTGACCTTTTGCTTTTTGTCTAGCTCCCATAATACCTGCTTTAGTAAGTTTGCCATCATCTTATTAATTATTACTTACACTTCAGAGAGAAAACAGCTGCTTTCACTTCTCAGGCATGGCCAGCATCATTTTCCACATATTGATATAATGCCTGAAACACCAACCTTTTTTTTCTTTTTCTTTTCTCACAATTTCTGTGTTTGAACACTCGGCCAGCAAGTCAGTATCAAGTAGCCCTGCTGGCTAGCTGACAGTATGGTTGCGTCAAGGCCACGGCCCTATATTTTCTGCCTTGTAGCACACCAAAGTAAAATCGCTTGTCAGGCCGAGGTGTCTGTAAGCTGACAAGATGCCCCAGTGACATTTCAGCTCGAAAGAGCAAGTGTCTTGCAACCGAGTGGTCAAATATCAGAGAATAGGTCAAGCAGGGCGGAGCTGAGTGCTATGCGGAAGGCCAGTCTCTACCAAACGCCAAACGCCCCCTTGACTTTGACAAGTGGGACTGCCGGGGGGTCAGTGAGGGCAGCGAAGGGGCGGCTGTGCGACGGAACAAAGTGATGTTCTGTTGGGCATGGCCAGACAGTGTGCACCTTATTGGCTTCAAAAGGGAAAAGACATTGACATTGATTAATCTTCTTAACCCTCTTGAACATGAAGAGAGGGGTGGGGGGTGGGGGGCATAGAGTGGAGGGGATTTGGCAGCCCCATAAGATGGGCCACTCCAGTGGTTTGTACGGAGCATGGCCCCCTGAAATGTACTCTGACATTCATTAGAATATCTCTGACACCTATCATGGGGGAGCCAGAAAGGCTAGAGGAGGCGAGCATGGTCTCCAGTGATCTCAGTCACCCCCAAAATATTATGGGTTGGGTCATGTGAATGGACTCACTTATTACAAAACAGTTAAAGTTAATCAAGAAAGGTCATAAAGCCACTTTGGGGTTTTGCATATACAGTTTCGTTCACATGGCTTGAATGTCACTTATCAGAAGAACTATTGTAATCTTTGGAATAATCTCCAATGAAACATTAGAGATATTGGAAACAGTGTGTGCTTGTTGCTGTTGTAAATACACTAAATGCTCCACCTTTAACTTATGCCTTTGTGTTTTTGTGTTTTCCTGCTGTTCTGTTTTGTTGAATTTTAATGAAAACAGAAAGAGAGAGAGAGAGAGAGAGAGAGAGAGAGAGAGAGAGAGAGAGAGATAGAGAAACCATGTGTCAAAGCCTTGACAGCCATCAAGGCAGTACGGTAGTGCTGACATAAATATTTAACACTGAGGGGCAACCTACAGCATGTCATGTCACGGCCGTGATTAGGGTGAACGGTGACCCCCTCTCAGATAACATGGTTTCATGTTGGAGAGTGGCGGCGGGTGTGTGTGTGTGTGTGGAGTGGGGGGGCGTGTGTCAGCGCTTCATAGACTCCATATCAGAGGACGGACGATGCTCCCTTTTAACCCTCATTTCCATAAAGCCATTCCTTTGGAACAGTTTTCCCCACAGGTCTCGCTCCCTACCTGCTTATTCTCCACTTCTAGGTGGTGCCGAATGCATGCAGGACGAGCTGTCTTTGATAAGATGAGGCCTGTTGGGTAGTGTGTTTGTTTGTGCGCATCACTCAACATTAGACCTCTTAAGAGGCTGATGGTGTAGGTTCAGGAGGAGAGCTGTTTATCATTCAGCCAACATCATTTGGTTGTTTCTTATCGATTGGTTCAAAAATGTTTTTCCAATGTTATGTCATTGTTTGCAGACCGTCAAGGGTGAGCCCCCCTGTGAATAATTCCAACCTTAATTGGAAAGAAATCCATACATGAAACTTAACTTGCGCACAGGATCACAGTACCTTGAAGAAACAATTACAAAGCATAGAGAGGTAATCAATGGGTAAGCCTCACCATGAAATGTCACCAGATGAAACTGATAGGGCCCTGTAGTATTAGCTTTTATTAATGGCTTTTCCCAAAGTACAAAGGAACTAAAGAGCAATTAAAGACAGTCCAAAAGCTGGTGAACAGTGACATATTCCTTATAAGTAAAAAAAACAAAACATACATTTTATAGCTGTATGTGAATTAAATCTCATCTACTAGAGTCCATTTTTGCAGTTCATATAACTATTTTTATTCCTTGATCCTCCTGGTGTCTATTCTCATAATCAAAGTAAAACATAACAATGATGCACCTACCTATATGACAGAGTAATGCACAGGTGTGGATTTTATTAAGACAGGTGCAACCTGATAAAAAGAGGAAAAGCTTTAGCTTTAGCTTTTTCTAAAAGTGAGGATAAGGTGCATGCTTTATTTATTTATTTTTGATTTAACAGCACTTTATTCAAAGCTTATTGCCCTTATGTCCCTCTACTCACACTACTATGTTTTGTTCCCACACTATTTGTCCACTGTGGGTTTGTGCACCTGGTGTCCCAGAAGAAACTGGAAAATGCTTAAGAACTAAAAAGAGGGATATACTTTTAGTTGGGAATTATTTAGAGACATTGCAAGATAACAATTGGAGCTAAAGATTAGGGAAGTTTCTAACGAAGTTTATCCCAAACCCAGAGTTTGATGAAGTTGAGTCATAGCTTGGGACCATAACAATTAATATCTTCATCACCATTATTAATGAAATTATGTTCACAGATGAGGTAATGCATTAAAGCTTAGTAACACTAGCTATCATGTTGTTAATTGCTAACTTAACCTTAGGTGATCTCACTATTGATAGAGCTACAGACAGTATAAAAGGCAGGTCTAAAACCAGTGCAGAAGCGCTGTAAACCTGCATTCATTGTAAAGGCCACCAGGGGGTGATAGCTGTGGTTGCAAAAAGTTTTCATATCCTATGAAAGTCTATGGGAAAATGGCCCTCTGCTGGGATCTCTCCAAACAACTTTAGTCGCTCATAATGGTCACTCTGTGATGTCAATTTTGTAAATTTTGGAGTAAAGAAATACCTCTGCATTAGCAGTAATGCAATGTTATAATAAATAAAATTGCACATCTCTTTGATTTTGAATAATGTTGGAAACATTTGGATACAAAAGTTAGCAAAATATAGAGCACTGGTCTTGTTGGTTTTAGACACTTAATGCAGAAATATTACACATTATACTCGTCACAATCAAACAAAGACACGTTTTACCAGGACTGTCAAACTGTCTTCTTTATTGAAGAGAACACAAAACTGTAAACAAAAAGTTACCCATAAGTGGACATAAGTCATCTGACTATAGCAAAACATGTTTTCTTAGCCACAAAAGTAGGACAGAAGCATTTGACACTGTATAGTTTACCTTGAGCACTTGGGAGTTTACTCCTATTCCAGTAGGCTGATCTGATAGCTCTTCCGGTAGATGACATATTACACCAGTTCTGTGGTCATGCCCAGGCTCCATCTCTCCAGTTCTTTGTTCAGTCACAAATCATCCTGTGGGCTCCCTTAAGTGCATCCGTGTTTGTTAAGTGCCCAGACCATAGACTGTGGTGTTAATCCAATTTACCCTTAACATTTTTTTGAGCAGTTGCTATGTGGTTGGGTGGTTAAAGGAGGATAGTGACACACCTGGGAGAAAATGAAATAATTCTCCCAAGGTACAGGAAAGGGCTGAACTTGAAACAAACAACACAAGAGGGGGATGAAGATGGGCTGTGAGTGCTGTTACCTGTCCCTGTAGTCATTTACACTCCCTCAAACACATATAGGAGGACACACTCATACACACTTCGTCACATTTAGTGAGAGACAAAAGTCTCTCATTAAAATTTAATGGCAAGCCTTTTTAGGCCAGCCCTATTGTCTTTCCCATTAAAGTCTCAGGGATACTGGTGTCTCTCTAGTGAACAGTGACAATAGAGGGCCCTGATATGCTTTCCTAGCCATCTCTCTAGAAGGGAGACGGAAGTGGGATGTTATTATTATTTCATGCCTCAGAAGAGTCCAGTGCTCACTTTAGGGCTTGGTCACAATTGTGGAGCATCCTGCATTGGGGAATGCTCTGAGAGGTGCTCTGAGTGCACATACATTGTTCACTTCAGGTTGTGTGCCATTTTCTTACGTGCCCCCAGAGCGGAAGAGAAGCGTTGTTATTTCAGCCTTGTTTGGCATGGTAAGACAAGAAAAGCATTTAGTGCTCCGGAGGAGGTCAAAGGTGACCTCAGAGTAACGGACATCCAAATCACATGATCCACACAGTGAAAATATACACAAAATACGATCCAAATTACAGCTGCATGTGTAAAGTATGGCTAATTTTACAGTTGTGTTTATGGGCCTCAAGGTGATATCAAGACCAAAGCCTATGTGCAAGAGGGTGCGCAGGACTCCACAGAAACAGGTGAAGTGGTGTTTCTTGGGAGTCCTTGCTCTCAGTCCACAGGTATAAAAAGAGCTTTACTTTTATGGCCATTAATTAATCTGTACTTAAGTGTTTTACATAGCCACTAACCACATATTCTAAATACCAGAACTGTAAGACACTATACTACCAATGAAAGTCTATCATCACACCCACCTGGCAAATAAATCACAGACTGAAAGACTGACTTGGGAAATATTTAATGCAATGAAAGCAAGGAGGAAAGACTACTATATAAATATACTTTTTCATGGTGCTGTTGGGTTTCTGCCAGTATCTTACTTAAGTCAAGCAACTACTTGGCCTTTTTACATGGATTTTTGAGATGTTTTTAGTGTTTAGTTTCAGCCAGAAAGGCACACCAAAATACAGCTTGGTACAAAAAACAGTTTTTAGCTAACTGTAAACAGATATATAGCATCAAATCACAACAAACAGTTTCCTCAAGGCACTTTACATTGTAAGGTAAAGATCATACGATAATCACAGCAAAAACCCAACAATAAAAATAACCCCCCTATGAGCAAGTACTTGGCGACAGTTGGAAGGAAAAACTCCTTTTTAACAGGAAGAAACCTCCAGCAGAACCAGGCTCAGGGAGGGGCAGTCAACTGCAATGACCAGATGGGGCTGAGGGGAGGGAGAGAGACTTTAATTTTCCAATGAAATGGCAGTGATTTGCCGTATTTATGTATTTTGGTGGAGACTGCAAAACAGGGTCAGAGACATGTAAAGTAGCAGGAACCACCACAAAAGATACTAATTTGTATGTTGACAAGTGTATTTTGCAGGGAATTTGCAAACCATGTTTAATTTGTGAAGTTTGGCAGGTAATGACCTCCATAAGTTTGATTCCGTTCCCTTTAGACTTTTAAACGTTATGATTTTTTCTTTGTATTACATATATCCAGTAAGCAGTTTGTCTTTCATTATAACCTTCCTCCCCTCTTCATAATGTCAGAGCCAATCATTTTTTGAAAACTTGCTATAAACTGATTCTGATTATTCATATAAATGGATAAAACTAAATATTGTAAACACCTACTATACTACACCTGCTTAAATTATAAGATGATTAAATACTTTCATTAGAAAGGGACTGTTATTTGCCTTCAAAAGACCTCTTTTTATACAGTACCCATGCTCCAGAGCATCTGATAAAACTTTAATGATGTTTACATCTGATTACTTGGGAGGCTATTAAAGGCATTCTGTTCATTAGACCATCCCTTTAATTGAATTCCTGGAATATGTGGAGGCTGCGAGGGGAAAATGGCATAGTAAGGTGTAACTGATGGTTTAAAATTTCTTCTGGTGTTATCTCATTATATGACCGATCACTGGGGTTCGTGACTCCATATTGATGGCTGCTGATATTATTATAGATCCATATTTAAGTCTGCAGATGTATTTGGCCTATTTTTAAATGTGTATCTATTCAGATGTAACATGTTGTGAACGACCATGTTGTTATTATTCATCTTTCCAGGCACTGTGCATTTTATTCCACAAATTTAAACACAGTTTAATCTCTCCTATAAACTGCTCTGATCTGTTAGTCACTAATTTATAATTCATTTATATAATAATAATAATTTAGCAAATTTATTTATATAATCATAATCATTTCCTGCTGAGCCTTTTGTGACTCCAGACAAAGACAGATACTGTCTTGACCTGTCAGTTGCTAGTTTTTGATTTCTTCTCATGTGTACAGGAAGCTCTTTCTAGCTCTTTCTTTGCTTAAAAAAAGTAAACATAAACAGGACCAGTAATAGGTATCATTTTTTCCCCCTTTGTCTTGGCCAAAGAAACTGAACTACAGGTTTAAAAATCATTGCGAGCAAACACATTAGACCAAACCTTCAATGTAAATTCTGAATTATAAATTTATGTATGTATTCCTCAGCTACAACCTTTCGGCGGCCATTGTTTAGAAAGTTGGAGTTGTTAGGTGCCTGCGCGTTCTGAAGACATCTGAGGGTATAATTAATGAAAAATAGACTAGCTGTGACCTTTGAGCAAAGTGATTGACACAGATAGACCGTTACAATCTTTTAACCTTCAGAAATGTCAAGAGAAACCTAAACCTTGTGGCTAGGCCCACTGACACCTGGCCTCCCTCCTTTCTCAGCCTGCATGCCACAGTGTGAGTCTCCTTATGTTTACTATTGCCATATTGATTTGTTTGTGAAGAGGCTATTAAATATTCACAGCTTGCCCCCCCCCCTTCACCATCACTTTATACTAAAAAGCAATTTGTCTCCTTGACTCTTTGTAAGTCGTCTTCTGCTTACAAGTTGTAGAAACATGAAGGCGACTCCTTTCCAACATTAATTTTTAAATCTCTATTCTTTTGAATCTCTAAATCCCTTTAGCTCCTTTGGCAGTTAGCTCATTTTGTCTGAAGCAGTGCTTCAAATAATAATGTGAAGAGCCCCCGCACACTTACACTTCTGATAACTATCACTGTCTGCACTGTTACGCTGTACTCCGAGGTAGTTCATAGGAGGGACTATCCCGTCCACTCTTGTAATTGATTCATAGGATCATGGTTTGATTTTTCCATAGTGAAAATATCAAAGACTGAAGATATCACAGCCAGAGTCAACTTCATCCACACTTCTGTCAGACAACTCAAAGTTTCCTCGTATTGATTTCAGAAGGCGGCAAAACTTTTCTCTTTTTCTGCTTGTTGTTTGTTGTTTTGTTTCAACGGAACATTGTTAAAACAGTAGAAAAGTAGCTGAGGCAGATTAAAGTGCTCTTTTTTAAAAACTTTTTTTTTTCTCATTCTTAATTCCGATGTTCCCAGTAGAGCAGAGACTGACATCTTTGCTGCCGTCTGAGTGATTAGGTGTGGCTGCGGAGGCCAGCTCCCTACCCCCGTCTTCAGCAGGTCCTAATTTCATGTGAGTAGCTGAAAGGATGTGTTTGCGTTTATTTGCGCCTTTTATGTCGAAAAACTTCAAAGGCGCCCCTCTCCTCTTCACCTATCATCAGTGACAGATAGTGCACCCTGGGAGAGGGAGTGAATCAGTATCTTTCTTTATTTATTTGCTCTCCATCAAAAGATGAAATACATCACACACTGCACCCCCCCCCCCATCCCAAAAAAAAGAAAAAATTAAATAAATAAATAAATAAAATAAAATAAAGGAGCATGGAGCTGATATTAAGAGGGCTGCAGGTGAGGGGAGTCCGTTAATATGTTAATGTAATCCTCCTGTTAGGTGTCTCCAATCCCCCGAAGATGGGCAGTAATCAGTTTGTTCCTGTCTGCTGGCTTTCTGGGAGGGAAAGGCGGCACTAATCAGAAGTGGCGTAGCACTCGCTATGCCAGGCAAAGGGGAGGGGAGTGAGATGACACCTCATGGATTTATTACCTCCCAATCTCCATCCCAAGCTGGGTGAATCCTGCATAAAATCGGCAATATAAATAAAGCTAACCATCATGTTAACCAAACATGGCAAAAGAGAGCCTGGGAAGTCTGAATCAAGAGACACTCAAACTGCTTGAGTAGCTTTTTGCCTTTGTGCTTTTCGGCTTTGCATATATACATTATGATCTGCTGTCGTTGTCGTTTGTCATTCATTGCTTCTTGATTTTGATATTCTCCTTACAACACTGACCAAAACATTCATATATTTGTATACCATGATGGAGAAAACGGATACAGTGGTAAAGCAGATTAAAAGGAATGTTTGGTTTCCAGCTAGTTATCGTTTTTATTGCTGATTAGTCTACCACCTTGAATACAGCACTGTGCAAAGTTCTTGCATCACAGGACATTTCTTTGTATTTTGCTTCCAAGGAACCAGACTTTGTTGCATTTTTTTTTTGAGTGGTCTTGACCGTTCTCTAATACTTCTACAGGCTTTCTGAAGACATTTCAAGGGTTTTTGGGTTTTTTTGGACATTGGCTGCTTTTACACTCATTTTCAGTCCAGTTCCTGTAACTGGCCATTTACATTTGCAGTGGACTGTTTTCTGTCTGTTAAGCCACTTCACACTGGCCTATGAATCATTCAAGCCTAATAAATGCACCCAAGTCAAGGGATGAACCAGTGATAGCAGATCCCAAACACACTGCCGTTGCAGTAAAAGCATACCTGGATAGAAAAACATACACTGGAACACTATCTGTTGTGGTCCTTGGTCTGTTCACCCAGGTGATTTTGAGTTTTTCTGGAATTTTAGTTTTCATATTTAAACCTGTAATTGTTGGTTTTCTTTGGGTTTGTATTCACGTGCTTTTTTTCCCCATGTATCCTCCAATCCGAACAACAGTATCAGTCGTTTGTTCCAAAATGACTTAAATGAGCATTTCCAAAATGAGCGCTCCTGCATGTGGCTTCACGTGTCATTCCAGTGTGTAGCCCAGGAGGTAGAGCAGGTCTCTTATTAATCGGCAGGTTGTTGATTCAATTCCAGGCTGCTCGAGTCGGCATGCCACAGTATCTGTGGGCAAAATACTGAAGTGCTTGTATGAATGGGTGTGAATGACGAATGTTGTATATGGCGCTTTGAGTGCTCAAGTACAGTACTACAAAGCACTATATAAGAAATAGTCTATTTATTGTTTGAACTTTTCTGGTTGCATCTAACGCCATTTAGTCTTCATAGACTTTTCCTAAATCTGAGAAAATCCATATTTGTGTTTTTCTTCAGAATTTGCCAGAGAAAACTGAACACATTGTTCACCCGCTAGAGCTTGCTTAATTTTATTTTAAAGCATAGTTTTAGTTAGCCTTTCAAGTTTGTTAGAACTGTACAAACTCTGTTTTTGCCTTATATACTGTATATCCATGTATACCTGTACAAATTTCAATAAAATCACTGCACTTCTTTCCAACACTGCATTAACTGTTGTAACAGTGGTGTATGCATACTGATTTGCGGGAAGCTAATGCTTTCTATAAACTTAATTTATAAGAGTGAAAAATTTAAATAAAATCAGATGGTTTTTTTTTAGAGCAGCTGAACACTTTATAAGCCTAGAGTTCCTGTTTTTGAGTTTAGTTTGCAGTTTGCATTATCCAAGATGATATAACACCATACGATATAGTCTGGTTGTTAGGCCATGTCCACTAATAAGTTTTGCAATTGAGCTTCACATTAAGGCTTTGACCTTTCGATGTAACTAAACTGGCCTTTTCACCCGGAGACTTACACCTTTGACCTGTGTCATTCTCAGTGCTCTGAGCACAGGTTATGAATTTAGTATCGATTATATTTCCCCTTAAAGATGTTAAGATATTGAACTGTTTTCAGTTTATGGTGGGTAGAATGGAAGATTATATATTTAATGAAGTATCTGTGGAATATATTTCTGGCCTAGCATACATTTTATAATGCAAACATAGTTTGAATATTTAACTCATTATGGCTTGCAACTCATTTATTTGTCAGTATTGAATCTAATTTCTCTTATTCACCTGTAATCTACACCAACCAGTAAAACGTAGAGGTACACCTTCTGTACTAATAATGCCATCCTTAAAGTTGCTGTAAGTTTTGACTTGTGATTGAATTTAACATTTTTCTTCACTTCACTTCTTTGTCTTTATGTCTGTTTGTCAGTGTGTTACTTTAACATGTATCTTTCTGTGGTCAGGCAATGAGCGGTAGAGTGATCTGAGCAATGTGTATTTGCAGTTGTGTCTCTGTATGTTTGCACTACCAAGTGTGCACACAGTGTATAGCAGGACAGTGCGGCAAAGGTCAGTGCGATGAGTTCAAGAATGACAGGAAACAATGAACCTTTCTGGGTCCAGTAAATTAACCCGTGTCAGGGGCACCTCTTCCCTACTGATCAATACTGAACACTTTGCTTTCAGAAAATGAGGGTCATCCTCCTTGGGCCTGAGCCTCAAGGGGGATGAACAGGAACGCTGATAAAACAATCACCATAAAGAGGTTCCAGACATACGGCTAAAGAGGGCTCCTTCAGTGTCAGCGTGTGTGCTAAGAGCCACTTGCTCTCCTCCAGCCCTCGTACCACTGCTAGCTCTGCTCTGACAGCGGCACGGTCGATAAAGTGGATTTGAGATATAAATGTTTCCCAAAGCCCTCTCCATCACTTCAAGACACCTCCAGGCCAGTCCACAGTGAAAGGGAGGCTCTATTCTCCTATCTCTGTCACCCACTTCTCAGAACAGGCCGTTTTGAACATTAGTCCCATAATGTAGTATGCTATAAGTACGGCACATAATCTCAGACTGCTTTGGTACTTACTTTTATCTCTTACTAAATTTCTTGAAGTAATTGAAGAGCTTAAGAAAGTCCTTTGAGAGTAATATGCCTGGGGGCCACTGGAGTCAGATAAAATGTCTTGAAATTTGAAAAAGTAGACACAGGTCCAGAGTGCCAACAACAGTTCTGTCCAGCAGTGCCTTCTTCTTAAAACCATTCTAGCATCATACGAATAGAAAAGTGAGTCAGAATATTAGCACAGCTGTGGGTCTGTTGGTCCAATAGTCCTCAAGTAAATTCTGAAATTTGGAACACACGAGCAGTGAGACAAATGTTGATCTATGTTATTTTGATGATTCTGAAGCACCTTCACTAACCAGCTTCTTTATAGCTGTTTCCTCCTGTAAACACATGAAAAACATTGGGAGAATCAGGTTAGGACATTGTCTGAAGTTTTTCTTTTACGTGTACCACACAGGAGAATATTATCCCTGCAAATTCCATTCCCACTACTGAACATATTCCATGTGGTTTAGGTGATGGAGCTGCCTGACTTCCTGACTTGAGCATGCAAAGGACAGGACATTCACTGTATTATGATCTGAGCTATTCTGACACTGGCACAGATCTCACAGACTTTAGACCGAGGAGCTTGCAGGTTAAGGACCATTAAATGTCTGATGTGGAAATACCTCGTGGTACCACTTATTATATTAAGCAGTAGAAAGCAAGTCAGAGAGCTAATTAATTGAACTGGCACATTATCAACACACACAGACACACACACACACACACACACACACACACACACACACACACACACACACACACACACACACAGTAAAAACAAAATCCCTGCTTTTTGCATCTTGAGGGGTATTTTTCCTTCTTCAGTTAGACAGTATATTGTGATGTGGTACAGATGTATCGTTTATCTCAAAAATGACGTACTGATATATTGATGTTATAGGAGATATATTGACGTTCCATCATTATCATGAGTAATATATAATCATAGTATTGTGAGTTATTCTGTGACTACCATCCCTAGCACAAATATACATGAGTGACAGAGGATGAATCCTCATAAATTTTGCCCCTGACTTCATTTTTTAAGTTACAAAGGTGTGATGCTTTGTTTATGGTACTGCTGTTGCATTTGTCTGCATAGATATTTGGCTACTGAGAGCCTACAGAGAGGGGAGTTCAACTTATGCAAACATGCTCCCATGCAGGCCTCCAAAAACCCAACTTCACACATCTCAACATGGATGATGCTGTGTGTAAGTTAGATTCTGAATGGTCGATAAGTGGGGCAGAACAGGGAAGGAACCGACAGCAACAGACTTTGTGCACTGCCTCCATCTGGCAACAGATGCTTTCTGCAGGTAGATGGGCTGTCCGTAGCTCCCTACAGTCTGCCATTGGATTGCCAACAGAGAACCATGTTCAGCTTATAACATTCTGGGAGTTGTTGCTTTGTATATCCAGTTAAGAGACTCATCCTACTATATGGATTTCTCCTAATACAACCAGGCTTTACACATCCCATGGGTTCTTAGGACCCAGAGGAACAGAGAATACTCTTTCCACCAGTGTAGTGCAGTACTCTTAAAGTAAATTTTACATGTTACATAAACTTAACTTACATGTTACATACAAATGTTGGTGTTCTAGCATTGATTTAGCTGTAAATGTAGTGCGTAAAGGTGTGATACTCACTCCGCAGACAGTAATCCCCTTTGATTTAGGAAACAATGCCATAATCTTTCCCACACTATTCTAATGCAAACTCAGTTTTTGTTTGTGTGGAACACAAAAAAGTGAATGCTATCATTTGCTGAAATGCGGTAACCCGGTATCCATAGCATTTTCTGCTCTGCTAGACTCTTCCAACAGAGACACAAACGTGCGGTGAGACATACACGTACTCAGTCACCAATGCCTCCTAACCTCAGTTTGTGGTCATTGCTGGCTGCCCAGAGCATATTAAAGGCTTAGATAAAGAGAGCTGGAAACTGGTTGGGGCTGGCCCATTGGCCCGGGGAAAGTGCTTGAAGCAGCAGATGCAGCGGCGGCTCAGGGAGCCCTTTTTCCATTAGGAGTCATTTCCAGGTCCACCCTCAGCCAGTGACAAAGTGGTCTCCGCGTCTTCATTTTCTGCTGATCCTGTGTGAGCCGCAGGGAGGGAGGGACTGTCATCAGTTACTTCGGCCGTCGCCCCCCTAATTGCAGCCAACTGTCGATGCATGCATTTGGACCTATTTCAGGGCTACATTATTTATTGGGAGAAAATATTGTATTGATTTTGGATAGCATGGTGAGGTATAAGCGATGTTTCTAAAGAGCTGACAAGACACTCTATAAACTTTTATAACAGTGTCATAGCTGTAATTAACACATTTGATTATAATGTAGAAAAGAGAGTGACTGCATTGCAGGGAATGGCAAATGCGAATCCTCTGTAGTCCTATCAGATTTCACTTCACCCTTTAATGACTTCGCAGTGCTGCTGGTTGTTAAATTATTTATCCTTGACCTCTTGTTGACCAAAAATGTAACTAGCAACAACACATAAAAAAAAGAAAGCAGAGCAGATTTCACGTTTTGTTAGTCAGTTATTACAATATTATATCATAGCCATAAAATGAAGAAGTACTTGACTAAAAAAAAAACTAAAAAAAAGTTTGAAAATTAAAAGTAAGTGGTGATGACAGTCAGAGTCCAAGATTAACACCTGGTAAATGCTAAATAAGGGTAGATTTTCCATTTGGCAGGGAAATCTCAGAAGACAACTCTGCCAGCAACGCTGGCAGGTAAATGTTTGCTCCGAAATAGTCAAATAATAAAAATCTGTGCTGAGAGCTCTTACTCTGATCCTGACAGTCATCTAACAAGACACTTAACCAAGAAACAAACACTATCCAATAACAGAGAGAGTCAAGACTCTATGACTGTGCAAAGAAGTGGATGATTGCTATAGAGATAGGAGTCTGATGACCTTCAAATTTTTTGCTTTATCTTTGAGTACCATTAATAGAAAATAAACCATATGGGTAAAAGTACTGGGCCACTTACTGTACACATTTTACCTAACAGGAACTGCTGGGCCATGGAAACCCACGCCATGAAGTTCCCTGCACACAGTTTTAGTGCTGATGTTAATGCCAGAGGAGGTTTGGAACTCTGTGACACCGCTCTGCAACTTCACATGGTTTGCCAGTTTGTTGCCGAGTTGCTGTGTTTCCCCTTTGCAATAATGCCACTTACAGCTGATTTCTAGGAGGAATATCTAACAGGGAAATAATCTCACAAACTGACTTGCTGTAATGGTGACATCCTATTACAGAATCACGTTTAAAATTCAGTGAACTCTTTAGAACGACCCAGTCTTTCACACATGTTTGTAAAGACAAATTGAATGGCTAGATTTCTTACACCTGTGGCAGACAGAAGGACATAGATTTCATGTGTTATTGTGAGATACGTTGTTATCTCCACAAAATGTACCAAAAGAAAGTAGACATGACAAAAAAACAAAACAAAACACAATTTCAGCCCATTTGATAGAACGACTGATGAGCTTATGCCATAGTGAGGCTTCCACAGTCTGTCCACAATTCATAAGAATACTAAACCTCATATAGTCTTGGTCAATCGAATTTAATCATGATCACCCAATGGTCTCAATGTCAGACTCACACTTGTCGTTTTACAGCTAATAACCTTTGAACTGTGATGAGCTACTGTGTCACTGATGATCCGGTTTAAATTTTGGTTGGTACAAAATAAGCTTGTCTGATAGATTGTTTTATTTACTAGCCCCCTTGGCCAGAAAAGTTAATTTTGGACACTTATAGTTGCCTGGTGTATTTATCTTATCAGGTGTCTTGTGAAGACACACGTCTAGTAAATCACATTTTATTAAAAATAAACTATGCCCACAATAACTTCTTAATCCACTTGCTTATCTATAGGCTTAAGTATTTTTTTTTTGCACCCACTAACAAACTAACTTATGAAGGGCCACTTAATCCTTCCCCCCAAGCACAACATGTGATTGAAAACTGAGAGTACAGCCACAGCAAAGCTCACACAGAATTCACTTTTTATGCTTCAAAGAGTACAAACATGTAATTACTTCTTTATGCCATGTGTTTGAAGGCCTGTCAGTCAGCTGGATAGACTCCAGGTTGGAACTTAGTATGTTTTGCTCTTCAGGAAAGCACTGCCATGCATTATGAACTATTTGGAAAATAAAAATTTTCCTCAGTGCATGGATGTTTCTTAAAGGTCTGTTTTTTTGGGGAGGATTTTTTTGGCCACTTTGAGTCAACATATCACAAGTGATGCAGCGTTAACCAAGAGAGAAACTTAATGAAAGGCTTTCAAGTTAGGCTATAGGACTTTAGCATGTATTTTAGCATGTCATGAAATCATTAACGCCCAACACAGCTCAATGCATTAATAATTAAAAGCACATACATCAATTATTACTTTTTAAAGTCTTTCTTTGTAGGGTTTACATTGCCACTGCTCATTTCAGTCTAACAGAATGCTTTGTTTCAGAGACCGATGACTAGCTTTGTACTGGTCTCACCACCTCCCCATAAACATGGTTGCCACTTTTATATTTCATGAACTCCTCACTTTGCACCTTACGCCGAATGTGAGTGTGATTTTTCGTTGTTTTGCACTCTGCTGCCTTGCCGTGCCTTTTAATTCCTTCCAGTTGATTCACATTATAGAAATGTGTTCACAATGCCTTTCCAATGCAGTGACCTCATTAACTGTAAAGACCCCCGGTAGATGTGTGAGCACATTAGAGCTGTTTAGTGTGGAGGGGCAGTGAGGTAAAAGGTTTCATTTCGGCACCAGCCGTAGGCACTCCAGGAGTCCCAGGGAAAAAAATAAAAAGGCAAAAAAGACAGAATGCTACTCAGCATACTGAAGATCACTTCAGCATTTATAATGAAACACATACATGTGGGGAGTGACACGTATAATCCAACTCTAATCTTTTCAGACGTTTTAACGAGGCTGACAAGTCACGTAAAATCAAAGCAACCTCACCATAAAACACAGCATATAATAGTTAGCGCAGCTTTATTGTAAGAAAAAATAAATCACATTGTTACTGAAAACACAACTGTTTGCCAAACTACCACTTTCTTTTGGTTTACAATAGTTTTCAAATAAAACAAGGCCGGCTTTCAGAGGCGAGGGAGGGCAAAGACTTTGTAAACCACTTTCTCCCTGCCTTTCCCCTTTTCAATAAAGACCCGGTGCCTAGAATACCTGCAATGTTTGATTCCATGTAATTGAAACAAGGCGAGAGTGGTTCCTTTGCCAGCACATGGGCTCACCATTTAAGGTAATGTTTGCGCTGCTAAAGCGGCTAATGAATCCAAGTCTTGGGAGCTGGCACGGCGACTCCCCTCACCAGGGCCTGAAAGCGCCTCAGGATGCTGTCCCCTTCCCTTCCACACAGCTGTGAAAAGTTTAAAAAGCCCGACCTCATAACATGAAACAGTGAGGGTGAATACAACTACAATTAAAAGTGGGGAAAAAAATATTACTTTGGCATCCTGAGGTCATTATCCACAGTTTATTGCCATTTGTACAGTGCTTTTATTTTGCTTTATATGAGGAGGATTGGGCTTTAATTGCAGCATTTGCTTGTTTTTCCTTGCAGTGTTTTTAATTTCTGAACGCTTGTATGCGTCAGGGGGAAAAACATGTGTACCTTCAATGAACTCACGAGTTCCCCCAACACAGTGATGTGTCCTATCTTTAAACCTCCACTCCTGGGATTCCCCGCAAAGCTCATGACAAGGGGAACAGCAGAATATGAGGCTCTTCAAAATATTATACTCATAATTGGTGCTAATTTCATTGGGGGATAACCTGTAAGTGTTTACTTGCTGATCCGTAAAATAATGGCAGGTTTATTTTGACCAAAAGAAGAATTGTGTATTTTACTTTTCAATGTAGCAGAAAGGCTAAATTATCAGCTGGTATGATAAAGCTCTTTGGATCAGAAATGCTAATTGTTCGTGTTAAACCTTCAGACCCCGAATATTTCCATTTTCTACTGTTTATTTGGATTTATAGAAAATAACCCGAATTCCTTACATTGCTTTTTATGTGATCACATCCAGCTGTGCTCTGTGTTTTAACTCAACTCATTTCTCCCAGCTTTTCCGTAATGAAATGTAATACAACACAGACTCACTCCACACAGGACCCGACCACATTCACCCAACAGTACAACAATTACATCTGTCCTAGGAATTAAGAACACATTTGAGACCACAAGCCACAAATACATTTCAGAGGAAATGCTACTTTTCAGCTACGCTACCTTTCTTGTGTGGCTTGCTCGATTGAGCCTTTCGAGAGAAGGTCTTAATCCACTAACTAGACCAGAGAACACCCTAACTGGCCTAATCCAGAGGCTCTCTGGGGCTCTCCCAGGTACTGACTGACTGATTGTTGGAGATGGATGTTATCTGGTGCGGTGCAGTTCCACTGGGCATTTAAACAACATTAATGTTGCTGGATAGGCAGAGAGAGAGGGAGCGCATTATGAACTATGAATGATGGTCTCATGACAAATCAGCATGTGCCATGACAAATGTGCATTTTCAGACACTCTCTGGTTGCTTCTGTCAGCAGTGATGACAAATATAGCTACTGTGTTTGTGTGCGGGGGAGGCTGAAGCGTGACCATTGAGTGACAGTAGCTGCCCGTTCCTGGTAATTTGGCTGAATTCTTCAAATATAAAGCAAAGTTATGGATCTATTTTTGAGTTAATAACATTTATTTCCACCCTTCTGTCTTCTAGACAGCAACAGTGATGTATGGTGACACGCAAGAGCGGCGTCGGTATTGGACAGAAAGGTATAGTTATTGAAATGATTGATCAGTTCATTTCATTCATTCTTGTGTCCTGAGGAGTCACATAAAGATGTGTTGACATAGATAATTATAATGTGTGATTGATTCTGATCATTCAATTTTTAATAATCTTCAGATTGTAAACAATTAAGAAATGTCTTATAAATGTAATTGTCACCATTTTCTCTTTAGGCTATTATTTTGAATTCAGTATGCCACACAGCTTTTACATAACATTAAAGTCACAGGCTGTAACAGCCTGCGCTTGAACTAATAACTTTTACTTGACTTTGAAACATTGAAATAGAAGAACGGGATTTTTTTTCTTTATTCCAGTAGATATGACATAGAGATAGATTCAGAGTTTGGAGCAAATCTAAGCTTTGTGGGATTAAATCCAAGAAATTCCTCTCTCCAAGGTTTCAGTTCCCTGTAAAATATGTCTATATCCTGCTCTCGGAACTCATTAGAAGAGTGTGTACCCACTGGAGTGTGCGTGCCCTCGCAGAGCTCAAGTCTTAGTAGCAACACTGATGTAATTAGAAATTGGTTCACACAGCACATTATACTGGTCTTTTCTCTGCGAAGAAAGCAGCAAGCACAACTTTGTCTGACATCATAGTCAAAGTAATTTTACTTCCAGTGTATTTTTTAAAATTTCAAATATCAGAACATTTTGACTGATTTGAAACAACAATTTAGATAATAAAAAGGTAACACGAATTGCTGGAGCATGATCGAGCAAAGCAACATTGGACCCTTATTAAATTATACCCCTCCCCTTTCATATCTAAATGATAATCATCACAAAGATTCACATGCCCATTTGCTAATAGATATGTTAAAGTTATTAAAGTAATCAGCAGCAAAGGAAATCCATTCAGAATTGATTGTGGAATATGCTGATTGAGGCGTGGTATTATTTGGAGGTTGAGTCCAGTGTGGGAGTGATCATTAAGAGATCCTCTAAATGAATGGGAATTATCTTTATTCTGGAGAGGGGGCTTACAGGAATGAGGGCCTCTCACTGAAACAGACCTTAATTAAGAGCTCTGGAGTTATTATCAAGCAAAAGGTCTGTGATATAGGGTGATTCCTGTGTGAGTGAAGTTACCTGGATACAGTAGCAGATAAGCATTTCAACATGTAATAAGGTAATCAGGCCATTATTATCAGTTTGAACTGAGGAATAATTTTATTTCCAAACTCATTTTTATTTCCAAACCTCGAATGCGACCTGTCCTTCAGGTTCTTCGTGTACCCTGCCTTTTGTGGTTAAAATGCCTTTTATTTTACTTGCATGCAACCTTTTCTGTTGCCTTGGAAATCAATTCTGATTAACCTGGTAATATGATTATGTGCTTTTGGAATTGATGTTTGTTTTTAATCCAGTCAATGCCATTTAGGTATGAAACCATGCATTCCTTCACACTAAATCACATTAATGCTTAATCATCCAGAATGAGGGAGAAATTCAATTGGTGACAAACTCAGCTCAAATTATTGGCTGCTTTTCCAGTTTTCTTTCAAAACTAAATACCACGTTGGACTTGGCTTGATCTTCTTTCTTTCTTTAAATCTAAAAATTGTGTTGATTTTTGTATGTTTTTTTCTTCCATAGTTAGTAGCTCATTGGTATTAATGTTTGGGTAGTTGGAAATTTTTTACACATGATTTTATAATTTTATAATTCAGCTGTCTTAGCTTGTGACAGCAGTGGTTAAAAGGGGGCAGAAAATGGGGTAAAGCAGTGGTTATAACTGGGGAATAATATGTAATTTTTTAATGACTCATTAAAATGAAGTGCAAAATCAACACATGAAAAAAATCTAGACAATCTGCTCACCACATGTAAAAAAAACAACAACAACACACATTTATTGCTCGCTAATAGTGGAAGCAACAGCACATGTATTCCTCAGAAGAACACAGATGCACAGATGCCTTTTTTTAAAAAAAAAACAAAAAACACAGGAAGTCCAGATGAGCAAAATGAGCAGGAAGAAAAACAAAAAGCGACTGTAGGCATACAATCCAGCCAACTGAAGACTGTAATTCTGGCCTATTTTATACCCACCTAATCACATGCTCAAATAGATTCTCTGAAACCCCATCTCCCTTTGAAGACACTCCCACCACTCATGTGATCTGATTAGTATTTTACATGAGATACCAGCCCGCGCCAATTATGAGAGCTGACCAGAATGTTCCAGTCATTTGATGGGGTGGAGATTCACTGAGGTGGAATCATAAATTAGGGCAGTTAAAGACAGACCTCTGGATCAGTGGCTGCCATAATGCACTGTAAAAGAAAAAAAAAACACAGTGGCCCATTTAGTGCCTACCCAGGAGTGATTTTTGTCTAACCTGGCTTTGTCTGCTCCAGTGAAATGGTTAGTCACTGAAGCCTGTGAGGGAATCTTATTTTAATTTGTCTCTTCTTGACTTTTTATTTTAGAGATTTTTTTTTTAAAGAAAGCATTTCTATTCCCTTTATTTTTTTTCAGAAAAAAATCATGGCGTTTTTGTTTTTTCTTGTATACCTTAATTATAGATTATAAAATATTATACATGTGTATAAACTTGAACATTTTACAGAGTTTTACAACTACTTATATAAAAATAGGAAAAAGTTCCTTCCTTTTTCATATAAAACAAGTTTATTTACTGGTCAAAGGTAAGAAGATGCAAAGCATCACAAATGGAAATTGGTTCAAGTTTTCCTGCATCCTCTGTGGACAGGATAGGCAGAGATTGTTGATCCAGAAGAGGGTGCCATAGATCAGAATCCAAGCATACGCTTCCTTTTCTTTTGCATTCCTTTCTGTCATGGTGCTGCTGGGGCAGCATGCACATGCACTCACGCACAGATCTGATCAGCTAGGGTAACATGCTCCTTTTCTTCTCAGAGTTCATAACTGTCAGTTCGTAATTCAGAGGAGCACAGCAGCGTTAATTATCATCCAGGAGAAAGGGAAGCAGGGGGCCACGCAAAGAAGCGCTACTGAGAAAATAGGAAAAGTGTATTTTAGCTGTGAGGGAAGTAATTATGCTTTTATTCGCAACAAAATATATTTCTATTTTTCTCATTCTATCCTCTCTGTCTCTCTCTTTCTCCTCCAAACCAGTGTGTGCACTCTCCCGCAGGACCTAGGTGAGGAGTTATTTCTGCATCTGGCTTGAGGTTCCACTGAGCTTTTACATAATCAAATCAATATTGCTATGATTCACCCTCTGGCAACGACTGCCTCGTGCAAGTTTCACTGGTGATGTTTGGCAGCTTATGAGATAAAAAAAAAGACAGAGAGTGAGAGGAAAAAAAAAAAACCTTAGTTAAAAATCTCTCGGCTATTGATTTCTTGCCTTGTTGGTCCTCTACCTACCACCCGGCTTCTCATCGTCCTGCTTTTCCTCCCTCCCTCCATTGTTGTGTCCTCTGTGTTCCAGGTGTAATATTTCAGTCAGGTAAATAAAGAAGTGGTCCAGCAGTGAGGTGGGGTGTCGGGCCAAGGAGGGGCCTGAGGTGTGGCGAGGTTTCTCTGCGAGGAAGGCAACCCACTGTGTGATCCATCTTGATAAGATGACGGGCTATAGACAGGAGCAGCGCACCAAACGAAATCCTCAATAAAAGCAAATATGACAGCCATATATTGAAAAGAGAAAACACACACCCACCGTTATCGCAGAGACAAAGCCCTCGGAAACACTACAGCGGAAGAAAGATCTCGGCCCTAGTGTTTCACTCGTTATTGAACTGGGTGGTTTAGAAGAGGTGCAGAATGCTAGATGTCATTACGCAGCACTGAAACGACATGATTAAAAGTACAACTGGCAAACTTTGTACATGGAAAAATTTATAGAGCCGAAACAAAACAAAAGAAATAGAAAAATGTTTCCGTTGTGTCTCCGTGAACCAAAGCAAAGCTTATCAAAGCCATTCTCTGAGCAGTGAAACCCACATTCACTATAGGTTGTGTTTTTCAGTTTAGGAGAGCAGAGTGAGCATATTCAGATGTCATCTAAGATAATATTCACTGGCTTTATCCTCTTATATCTTCATAAATCATGTCCAAATATGACTTCTTTAAGAGAACTTGAAGCTCCTCCAGTCTTTTCATCTTGATACACTTGTGCTGTCTGGACAAGTTCAGTGCAGTCCTGTTATTTGCTGCACCAGAACATAAATCCTTTCTCTTTGTCACTTTGATCAGCCTCTCTTCCTTTCCTCAAGTGTCCGTGAGGAATGTGGGAGGGCGGGGGACAGTTGGCGGAAAGGGAGCATGGGGTGAGGTGACAGGAGGAGAACGGAGGAGGGATGAGACTGCGCGAGTGTGTGGAAGGGGTGTACATAGCACATATCGCATCGCATTGATTCGGTCCATTTGGTGGACTGAACATGAACCCAATAATCAGATCTTGCTTAAGCACGCGCTTCCTCAGTAATTGACTCTCGCGTATTGATTAAGATGTTGATGTGTCCCAGTCCTGCTCCTGTGCTAATGCAACTGAGAATGAGCCTGACCTCCCCCACTCCGCTCACGCACTGACACCAACACTGACATACAGACACATGACACACACGCCCGCACACACATACATGCATGAACAGTCACACACGTACACGGGGAGGCACACACTGCCGGAACAAGGCTGTCATTGGGCTCAGTCTAATAGATAAAGCTGTCATGCCGATGCTGCAGCGTCTCACTGGGCTCGCAGACCAAATTAGCCAGTCAATAATTTATGTAGAATAAGCAAAGAGAAAGGAACACTGACAGAAAAGTGAACACTGCACTGCGTGGAAATGGCAGCAACGTACAAATTACTGGTGGGTTTGATTGTTGCCATAAAAAGGTCAGAATGTTTGGGTCAGTATTAATCTTTATCTTTTATTGTTCCCCATATCCATTAGAGCTCACATTTGACCGGAAAAAAAAAACTTTCTATGAATATTTATGTAATTAAATGGAAAACTTGACATATTGATTTGTTTATTGTTAGGCAATGTATCTACACATGTGTATATTTGGCTCTTGAATGAGTGGGGTCACGTAATAATTAAATAAAATCCATACCCTGAAATTTTTTTATGGTTAGACTCGAAGGTTTTCGCCATGCCATGCTAAAATATAATTTAGTTACCGTAACTTCAAACACCAAAGTTGTTTTTTTTAACTTAAGAATTATCTGTAACTAATCATCTTTTCAGGAGCTGTGATATTACTGTGTTTTATGTGTGTTTTAGTAACTTTATTAGTATTTCTTGATTCTAAATTATATGTCAAGTCAAGCAGAAGCCGTAATCTGCTGCAGGTCTGGTCTCATTCTTACTGCTGCAGCATTTATTATGTTCATGTTTTCGATACTTTGATGCTGCCAAACAGCAATCAACAGTAAAGTGAGGAAACATCCAGAAGTTACAAACCCCAACATGGTCATTTTTCCCATTCAAACACTCTTTTTATTGTTGACGTTTCACAACACATTTCCCACATATCCATCCATCTTCGGCTAGAGCCTATCCCAGTGGTCATGGGGCGAAAGGCAGGGTACACCCTGTACAGGTTGCCAGCATGTCGCAGGGCCAACACAGAGAGGCAGACAACTCACATTCACACCTATGGGCAATTTAGAATCACCAATTAACCTAACCCCACTAACTGCATGTCTTTAGACTGTGAGAAGAAACCAGAGTACCTGTAGAAAACCCACGCAAACCTGGGGAGAACATGCAAACACCACACAGAAAGGCCCGGGCCAAGGTGGATTCAAACCCAGACCAGTGCTAACCACCATGCCACCATGCTGCCCCTAAAAAAGAATATAAGGAACTAATACCAGCAGGCCCCACAGTAACAATCATTCATTCAATCAAGACAGTGAAGAGGCCGCAGGTTGGGCCACAGTCTTTCAGCTCCAAGATATACAGCTGCCTGCTCATGCCATGAGCTAATTTGATATCCAGCGATGTGCCTTCAGTTTTAAGGTGAATATATACATATTTTTATTTTTCTAATTCTTTCTACAATTTAAATGTAGAAGGAAAGCACTTTGAATTCTCAGAGCATCGGGAAATGTGGGTTTTATAGCTCCTTTTGTTGAGTCACACCAAACTGTGTGAACTACACTCTATATTTAATAGTCGAGGGCAATGTAAATAAAAATGAATTCATCCTACATATGCAACAAAACACTTATACATAATGCAACTGGCAATAACTTCTACTAAGTTGTTTCTGGTTGCTTGCGTTCACCCACCTCATAAGGTGCTGATAGACAAATGGCAGATAGACAGATTACAAATCATACCAAATTAGTAAAACTTGGACTGAAATGAAATCGTTGACTACAAACTATCATGTATGAGATCTGGCTTACTGTGAAGCAGTTTGACTCTTCACACATAAAGACTCTTATCTTGCAGATAACTGAATATATTACCCTCGCTCTGACAGAGTTTATAGAAATATTCAATGTTGATGCCCCTTAGATTTTACATATCTCCCATATGGCTATTTTGATGAGCTCTTGAATGACAGTAGTATCTGTTTTTACACTGTGTTGTTTTGTTGGGCAGTGCAAATGATTTGTGATTTCCATCACCTTTGAAAAGAAAACACATGCACACACAGAAGACCTAAGTACTCAAACAATGCAAGGTTACAATGGCAAAGCACACAAGCACTCTTGTTTGATATTAACCCTTATCTTGTTGGGACTGCTAGTCCCATGACAAGAAAAATGTTGCCAAGGATCTGGGAGAAGGATCTCTGTGTCTGCGTCTTTTGAAAAACAAAATGCAAGTGTGTATTTCTGTGTGTGTGTGTGTGTGTGGCCTTCAGGCCTCTCCTAGCCTGCTCCTGCCCCAATGGGAGGGCTGCCTGTAGCGAGGTGAACCATCACTGTGAACCACCCACCCCCTCCCTCCTCTCTCCCTTACTCCTCCATGTCTCCCAGGAGTGGACCGACACCTCTCCGCTGGCCAGAGGGAAGACCAGCGCCTCTCCTGGGCCTCCTTCCATGTCTCCAATCAGCCTGCGCTACCATGGCCCTAGGGCTGCTGCAATGTGATAATCTCTGCCTTTTGCGTTATGCATTGCCCTGATGAATTCATCTTGTGACCACCTGGCACTCGCTGTTAGGAATTCAAGTGTTGTTTTTGCAGCAGAGGCTGGGGCGAACGCTGTGAGGGACTGTTCTGACTGTCAGAGAGACCCTCTTCTCCTGCCTCCCCCTTCTCTTCATCTTTCCTCCTCCAACATCGGCAGAATGTTTTAACCTCTCAAAAGACCTTGGCGTATCTGCTGTTGTGGTGGCAGGAGTGGGATTCTTCACCTCAGCAGGACCTGTGTGGGAAAAAGCCCTGCTTGGTATTTAAAAACGGAAGGGCTTTTTGCTGTAAGACAAATTGAAACGCAGGAGGCTAGAGAGGAATGTGGCTGTCAGAGTCAACAGCTGCTAGTTTTTCACTGTGAATAATCACTGAGGTTGACCCATGGAAGCCGAGGATTGTGTAACACACATTTCACAAAATTAAAGGTCAATGCAAACATATGGCAAAGCCTGCGCCCCGTAACTTTTGACTTCCTTCAAAGCTGCTTTTGTGACCTCAATTAAATTATGGAAATAGAAACTTGAGACAGACAGAATCACTGTTGTGTTTCAGTGTTGGGTTTTATAATACAGGTTCAATCGAAATAATGAATTAATAGATGCATTTTTCATAAACCTTCAGCGAAAATGTGCTCCCTGATGCTAAAGAGTCCAAATTTGAATATGGTCTCACATGTACACTATGTAGTCACACTGCACTTGAAATAGCTTGTGGCTCAAAACATTAGAATTTCATATTTTCTTCTTAGTTGCTTCTCTGCGTGCATGGGAAAGACAGAGCGAAACAAAGAAAGTGTGTGTAAGCAAGAGAGCAATAGAGTGTCCTTGGCATCACGGCAAATCTATAATTTACACTTTTGCATAATTGGGCTTTGCCTTTGCTGCTTATTGATTGTGCATCCTCGTCTTCTAAAGTGACAGAACTGTGTGGGTAAATTTTTCTAACAAAACCATTTGGGCAAAAAAAGAGACTTCTCTGATTGTCGTTCCACGACTCAGAACCAGAAACACAATGAGACACCACCAGGTGATGGTATACACAGTGCAGGACTCAGATATGTGTCAGTATTTTTTTTAACTTTTTATTTTGTATTTAATTGTGTTACATTTTAACAAAGGCTGGGATACAAAACAGAGACACAGGTCTCACCAGTAGGTCTCCGAAAAGGACTTTTTTTTTTCAAAGCCTCAAAAAAAAATGTTTCCACAAAAGGAAAATAATCCAATGAGGCTTTGCCTCCTTTTTTAATGCCTCATTATGTTGTGCTGTAAGTAGATGTGATGAATTGTGCTATATGCCAGGCATGCTTGCCAGGAAAATCTGATAAGAGAAATATTTACCTCCAGAGTTCTGCCAGTAAACCACCAATGATGGATGAGAAATAGACAGAATGCAACACTAATTTGCCAGACACTGCAATTTTGGGCCAGAAACACACAATGGAAATTTTCTTTGTGTCTAAATTTGCAGACAATTTTGAATCGGTGCATATCTTAATTCTTTGTCTCCAGAGCAGTGTGGTGGTCATGTGTTTTTTTTTTTTAAATAATATTTTGATACAGTGTTGGATACAGCAACAAAAGCAGTTGGTTTGTTGTTGAAAATATTTGACGTGTTGGCAAAAAAAAAAAAAGTTTCAAGGGAGATTTTAAATAAGGCTGAAGTCCCTAAGTTTTGTAGTCTCAGCACAAAGTCATCTAAGTCTCAGACAAGTATGATACATCTTAGGGCCAAAGTTTCAAGATGAAATATTAATCAGACTGAGGTAGCTTGCCAGGCCGCTGTCACTCTCCTATCAACCACAGGACTTTGGACTTGTTAGCCAGGTAGCTACAGGCGAGGCCCCGTGGCTGAAACTATACATGGAGCTGCTGAGTGGGCAGGTGTCTTTGTGTCAGACCTCTCACTTGTTTTCCTGGACTAACTGTTTGTTTTGCTCAGCCTCTGATCATGAAGGGTAACCTTAATCGTGGAGTGTGAAGCCAATCTTTGTGAGCTGTCATTAAAATGGCCCCCACGGGCATGGTAGTGCGGTAGTAATTTTGCACTCAGGGCTATTGAAGTCGCCATCTAAAGAATCACTGCTTTCTTTTTTTCTTTTCAACAAGCTGGCTTCAAATCTCTCCCATCTTAATCCTCAGAACACTGTTTGATTGAACATGACAGCACTGTAACTAAACTTTAAAGGGGCCTCAAAAAAATACATGCTGCTGTGGCTTTCTTTGGAAGTATCATCAGCCCTTTTTCAGGAAGTTTAAGCAACAGAATTTGCTGAAATCCTTGACACTGAAAAAAATCTACTCTTTCATCATGCACCATCACATATGCAGAACAGAAAGGGCAGATTTTAATTGCCTTAAAGAAGTTCTATATTTTTACTTTGGAATTTGTGATTTTATGACTTTCTCAAAAGCAGTAGTAGTAGCAGTAGTAGTAGCAGTAGTAGTAGTAGTAGTAGTAGTAGTAGTAGTAGGAGTAGTAGTGCAAATTGAATGAACAAGGTGGGGAAAACAGAAGTAAGGGCTTCACACCAAACCATGATGGACTCGGGGCAATTATACATAATTGGGGCCGACTGGTTCCCTTAAAGCTTGTCCACTCACTCCCAGTTGAGAGTGACTTGGCTGGGAGTCAGGACTGGAGTGATGCCATTGCTCCTGGCATCCGGTGAACTTTTACCGTGCACTTCTCACTCGCATGGTTTCTTCTTAACTAACCCTCACTGTGACTACTGCCTCAATGCCTCCAAGTTCACAGTTGTAGCCGCATACCTTTGGAAATAACAGCCTAAACTAAGAAATACGAACAGCAAATTTATATTAAAGCTTCAGGACTGTTTAAAGTATACGCATAACATTATCAAATATGCTGAGTTTGTACGTGTGTATTAGATCAGAAATGAAAAAGCCCAGCATGCTGCTGAATTCTAGTAATCACCCACTATGTTGCATGTTCTCATTTAGGGTCTTCCTCCTGCTCCTCAATGCTGCTGCAGACTAATAAGCTTGTCCTGTAATCACGTTAGCCGCCCTGTTGGCCCCAGCCAGGGGACCTAATTGGGACAGAGCCTTGGACAAAGTGAAAATTAATAACTTTTGTCAAGCTCCTGGTGCATTGTCTTATGAAGCAGCGCAGGTCAATTAGAAAGCGTGATACGATAACGTCCAGGCAGCAGAGAAGAGCTGACTCAATTAGGACAGCGACTGGACTCGTGAGCCCAGAGTCAGGGAAGAAGATAGAGAGATTTTATCCCTAAACTGCAGGTTAATGTGCTGTAGAACTGCACTGTTAGTTGCATTTAAATGTCTTTTATATGTTAAGGGGACGTGGCATCATACCGACATTTAGTATCTGGAAACATTTTTGTATCTCAATGCCAAACGAGATGTACTGGTTTTCACTAGTTGTATTTTTCATTGTGTATATGCACATGCATGTGTGTGGGTATGTCCCCTGTTTGCAGAGAGCTCGTGGAGCTGTCACTTAGATAGACTGTTCCCATGCGAGCAGCACAAGCCCCTAAAGCATGTATCAGTGATGCGCATCAAAGGAATTGTGTGAAAGCTTTTATAGTTATAATGGATGGGCAGATGCCAAAGTGGAAAACTCTTGATGTTTTCCCTTCCCTCTTTTATTTCTCCCTCATGAAACTGATGTGTGGGACCATGTCCAGAAAGTATGTCAGTGAATCAACGGTCATGTTTACTGGAATCACCAGCTTCCTGTCTTTTATACACCACCATCATTAACGGTTTGCTTGTCATTAAGCTTTATTACTTATTCCACAGTAGAAACATGGGAAGCAACTTGATCTGAGCGTGCACGCTGTCTCTCTCGACTTACCCCCTTCCTCCCTCTACATGTGCTAATGATTCAGACTATCTCAGGACTGACACAACACATGTAATTTAATTATCAGCTTTATTTTGTGTCAATACTGGCTGCACAGCACAAGCGGCTAAGCAGCAGCCAAGAATCTAGGCCTGCAGATAGTTTTCTCTGGAGAGGAAGAACACACTTATCTTTGATTCAACATATTGTCCCTGTGTTTCCTCTCCCTCCATTACCTGCCTCCCTCACCGCTTTCCTTTGTTTTCGATACTGGTCTTAACCTATCCCAATTTTGCTCCGAATGTGTTTGAATCTACTGCTGAGTGGTCACACTTTGTTGTCATACTGCTGTGCTTGTTAGAGTGGTGTAGTTGGCTAAGATGGTGTGTGACTGAGTCTTCACGAGAAGTTTAAAATGTTCTCTTGAATCAATGAAAAACTGGGGGAAACTCCTCAAATAAATAAACTCCCATGCTGACGTAAATGGCTTAAAAATATGTTAATATAAGTTTATGAAGGAAATTATACCAAAAAAAAGGGCAGCACAAGGAAAACATTCCCAAGCTTTATACATATGGACTAAACAATATTTCATTCAATAGCAGATCAGCACAAGAACTACATGTAAAAGATGGATGTATCCACCATGATTTCGGTCACTGCAAAATCCTATACTGAAGCCTTGTCTTTAGCATTCACCATCTGGGAAGCATAAGTGGCTGTACTTGGAGGAGAGGAGGGAGTGGTAAGTCATCTCTAGCAAGCTCAATTAGCAAGGTGCATCCATAGACTATATATGCGCCTAACACAGACACAGATACCTCCAAATTAGTGTATACAAATAAAAATACAATTTTGCTCACCAAAACTTGCAGCATATTGTCTTGTACAGGCTGTTAATATTAACCACACAGCAAGCCATATTATTTACATTAAAATACACTATGAGATCCAACACCACAAATATGATTGCGAGGTGATGCCTAGCAGAGCATAGTAGTTGACAGCTGTCACTCAAAGCACCCTCAGGGTCTTCATAGAACTTCAGTTGATGCCATGAAGTGAAATTTATTCCCAGTAAAGTTGTCAGAAAGAGGGAATTAATTATAGGGACAAAAAAACAATCTGTAGTGAGCTGTAAACATTTAACTATTGGAGAGTCACTTGTGTTTGTATCCAGTCTCAAGTGGCCATTCACAGAACTGCAGGTTCTATCCATCCATCCATCCATCCATCCAGCCATCCATTTTGTTCTGCGTATCCTTTTCTGGATCAAAGGGGGACCCTATCCCAGCTGGGTAAGAAGCAGGGACCACCCTGGACAGGCTGGCAGCCTGTTGCAGTGCTAACATAGAGACAGACAACTCACATTCACACCTATGGGCAATATAGAATCACTGATTAACCTAACCCCACTAAGTGCATGCATTTGGACTGTGGAAGGAAACCCGGAGAAATCAAACAAACTCCACACAGAAGGGTCCCGGGCCAAGGTGGATTCGAACCTTCTTGCTGTGAGGCAATAGTGCTAACCACTGTGCCACCATGCTGCCTCTTCCATGTAACTTTCATTTTTTTATTTTTACCCTGGAAGCTTGACTAGAAGAAAGTTGCTGGAAAATAATTCAACAAATAATTAATATCAAATTGAGGAAATTGAGTTCCATTCAAAAAAAAAAGAAAAAAAGAAGTAACTTAAAGGATTCCCTTTTCTGAGCAGAACTGGACTGAAAATAGTGTTATTTAAAATGTTTGGCAAAAACCATTAGTATACTGTGCAGTGCCCGCATTGCTTTAGGAATGGCTGCAGCACCTAATCCAGCTCCATGAATCTGATCAAATAGCCAGTACATGGTCACATAATGTGATACTATGTGCATCATGCTGTAACATGAGGCAGATGTCTCTATCTGTACTTTCCAAGTATCCCAATTGTTGGCAATTCAATCTTGGGCTACATCTACGTGTAATCTAGTAAGCAGTCCCTCCTGCCACCATATTACTGTTTTCTTCCATCACTGTTCCTTCTCATGGAAGTTTCAGCTCCCTTCCACACAGGTAATGCAGACAAATGGGGCTTTAATGCTATTCACAGTCCCATCCTACATTCCCTCGCTTTGTCATCAGTTTGCCTCTTCTTTAAACGAATTTCTCGACCTTAAGCAGCACTTTATTGTGGCGTGTTATTTTGTCGAATTGGATTAAATGGACAGTAACTAGGAATCCATTTGAACCTGATCCTTGCTCAGGCTTCCTCAGCCAACTCCATTAACTGTCATACTTGTCCAGACGTGCTCCAGTGCAATGGCCAAATGTGTAAGTTGATGCATCATCAATAGCCATGCAGAGAGAATTGCAAAGTCTTTAAAAAGTAAAACCTTATATTTTACGTCTTTCCACTGAGGCAGCAGATCAAATCAGCAACAGCGGAGGCCCCGCTCTAATATGTTTAAACACTGATGAGACGCAACTCTAGACTCCCCTGAATGGGACCACGGCACTCTCATTCCCAGTATCTTGGTGTAAAGTGGTCTCATCTATGAAGTTATGAGTGTAGACACAGACACCGGTGCTGGTTTACCCACATTAAATACTCCTTACTGGGGCTTTGGAGACCCATCCCCTTCTCAGATCTCCATCATGAAATACTTTGCTTTGCTATTGAGTGGTCTCCCCCATGCAGCTTTGAGAGAGACAGAGGAGAGGGAAGAGCTCAGGAGTGCGAATCCCACTGGTGAGCGCTCCTCCCTGGGCTTATTCCATCGTTCTCCCCCTGCTGTCTGTTGGGAGTCTCTCTTGATGCTGTAAAGAAAGAGGACCCAAATGCCCTAAGCAGCCTCTCAGATTTATTGAAACGTCATGTCCCGTCCCAATAGCTCATTCGTCAGGAGACCTAATTTACACTGGCCCTTAAGACTAATTGCAAATTTGCGAAAAAATGCTGATGTCGTTGGAACTGAACAGGGTTTTTTTTTTTTACCCCTCCCTGAGTGTCCCTTGCCATGCATTCGCTAATGTGTTTCATCTGTAGAACATAAAATAGACACTGTGCCTTTCCTGTGTGCGTGTGTGTGTATGTGAGAGAGAGTGAGAGTGGGAGAGAGGGAGTGCAAAAACAGACGGAGGGGTAGGCTGTGTAAGAGAGTAAACGCTCCAAGAGAAACCCCTAATGGGACTACTAACAAACAGGAAATCGTGACAAAAACACAAACAGTATTTACTGTTTAATTCAATTCTGCAAGACCAATGCCCTCCCATCTTCCCTATCAAGTTATCAAGGCCAGAAACAAACCCCAAGACAACAGGCCACATGGCACTGTCTATTCTTGGCAACCGACAGACACCACATGACAATTAGCTGTACAATTATCTCAGCCACTGTGTAGCTTTATGTGCAGATGGCAATTGCTCCTAATGAGAGAACTAATATAAAGCAGAAGATATGCATATATTATACAGAGGGATCGGCTGCATTTCTGTTGCTTTTTTTTTTTTTTTTTTACATATAATTCTGCAGCTCTGCATATAGTCATACACAAAGACATGACTGTGGGTATTTGGGGGGAAATGTCATAATCACACAGAGGGAAGAGTGCTGAGGTTTCTGAAACTATTCTCCAAGTGCAAAATGTTTCAAATCTGAGAAGCAGGAAGGTCTGTTGTTAAAGTCAGATCATGGTTTTACCCTGGCCATTAGATTATATTTCACTTATATGTCTTCCAACAATAATGTTTATGTCCTTAAGAGGGTGTGAAGTATTTTGGACTAAATGGTAGAGATGTGGTGTGGCATAGATTGTTCTGGGCAGACGTGAATGCAGAGCATATGCTGGTCGATTTGAGGGATAATATGCAACCACATGACTCAATCAGGAGATCTCCTCCCCTCATCAAGGTTTTGACACATTCGGCATACTCTGTGGTCATTTTCACGTGCAAGTATTTAGGAACTGACAGATTCTTGTCATGGAGAATGTGCTTCAGGAAATGTCCTCTGCATATGTACACACCAGGCTGTGCAAAATCTGATTTGTGGATATCCAGGATTTCATTTGCTCCTTGCAAAGTACAATACTGTCCAGAAAAAAATGTGTTGCTTAAATGCAGCACAATCAGATTTAAACTCAGAAAAAGAACTCCTTAAATTTTTCATGGCACATTTTGATAAAGCAGTTTTGGCACACTATAGTGATCGAGAGGGGGGAAAAAAGCAGTTTGGGGGATTTTGAAAGGTCGAGCAATTATCTGATTATGAAAAACATTATATGTCAAAAAGAACAACAACATGTAATTGGCTCGGTGTGTTAGAGCTGCAGAGGGCCAGATGTAGAAACGTGTGCATGCCTGTCACTGTAATGGCTAACAGCTTGACCACATAGTCCATGAGGCTTGCAACACGCCGCTCAGGCAGCAATAAAATCCAGTGCTAGCATTTGTTAGTACTAGACACTCCAATTTGATTGGTAAAATTCACACTGTAATGGGCTTATAAAGGATTTTTTGGGCCTAGAACAATGAGCTGGGGGGCTAGAGCAGTGCCAGGTCATGGACACCCAGCGATTCACAACATCCCCCCCCTTCCGGGCATGCTTAGTTTCCTCCACATCCACCAGTTACCCTCTGCAGCTCTGTTTAAAAGCCAGTCGGGATGTTCCAAAGGTATTTAACAGTAGTGGTGGTGGAGGTGGTGGTGGTGGTGGGGGGATTTCTGGACCTCCCACACTTAGGTTCAACCACAGAGCCATGGCTTTTCTATTTTGCCCCACCCCATCTCTGCTTCTCGCTCCCACTCTCTTTTTTCTCCCCCAACCATATGTGTAAGTGTAAAAAAAAAAAAAAAAAAAAGCCTCTTTAACCAGAGGCACCTTTCTCTTGCACCTTGCTTTCTGGTGAAGACAACACAGAGGGCTGCAGAGCCCACACATAGGGAACACATTTACCCAGGCAAAGGGCCAGTGCATTGCATTCCCATGGACCTGCATGGGGAGAGAACTGCAGAACACATTTTACACGTAAATAATCAGAATTGAATGTGGCACATTCCCTCCTTTTTTTCTTTGTCCTCTTTTCTCTTTTTCACACATGTATCATCCCAATCACTCAAATCAGACTTCTGTGTTTTGACTGAACATGCTGGCCATGGTGTCCAACACAGGAGTAAAACCAAAGTTAAAGAAGGGTTTGGGGCTTTTGATTTGTATTGCATCAGAAATTCAGAAATTTTATGCCTGTTGTTCACAAAGGACAGCCAGTTTTACCTCATGGCTCAAGTATTTGTGGGTAGGCAGGAGGAGAGCATGTTTAACACTCCTACTGTGAAGCCAGCATATGTTTTGTGTGTATCTGGTTTTGTATATTTGTGCATATGTCTGTCGAACTGTCAGTGGTGACTTAAGTCCAGAGGGCTTGTTTTGTTTTGTGAATATGAATGCGTATAGGCCTTGATGCCTCTGAGACCATTGTGTGTAGCCACATGTCCAGTTGTTCTTACCCTGTTTTATTTATAATTTATATTTTCTAACATATTTAATTGGCACTGTTAACTTCGTGAACTGTGTACACATGAAGACTTATTTGTTTTATGCTGCTCTTCATGAAAATCTTGTATTGTGGCTGTCTGCAAGTTATTTATTGTGGCTGTCGGTGTTATTTGCTTGATATAATACTCTGTTTTTATTCTTGCACAAAACCAAATAACCACTAGGCACAATAAAGTTGAAGCTTGATCTTCAGCTAGTACTGTATTATTGTGTAAGTCTGGTTGCAAAAGCAATTTAATTTGATCTCAGTCTCAGCGTGCATTTCTTTCTCTTCCCCAGTGGTGATGATGGTGGCATTGGTGGGATTATGGAGTGGGTGTTTGCTCCCTTTAAACAGTCTCTCCACATGGCCTCCTGCCTCTTTTGTCTTTTTATAGCCTCCTTCTGGGAGACACTGCACTCTCCCTGAATGCAACACAAGCCAAAACACCTCTCAGTTCCTTCGCCAGAGCCAGTTACCCAGGGAATACTGCTGTTCCTCCCCTACTTTTCTACACACACCTTCTCTCATCTCTCACCCCCCCACCCCCCTCCTCACTTCCAATCTTCCTTCAGCTTGGGCTGGACACAGATTTTTGTTTTTGGAGCGTGAGGGTGATGTGTGAGACATTGCGTTACACTTAAACTCAAGCCTTATGTGTTCCTGAATTATTGTAGTCACCTTTCAATCACATTAATTTCATCACGCTTATTCAGCACAGGTCAAGGAAAGCAGGTTGTTCTTTCTATTTATTTTGTATTTTTAGTGTTATGTATACTATAAGTGTAACCAAATATATTTTAGTCTAGTCAACAGAAAGTTACCATTATAGTGTGGGTCGATTTCCTTTGCCTGTGGAGTTAATTGTTATGACACCTCAGGATTTCACATTGACATCAACTTTCCAGACAGATTAGTTGCTTCTCATATAATAATCACCTTGCAGATACTTAAGACAGGTAATCCATGATTGTGAGTCATTTTAGCATTTATTTATCTATTTGGCAAGAAAAATACCTTAATGTAGTTGTGTGCTAGGAGATCTCTCTTTATGATGCTCCATCAAAGAGGCATCAGTGAAATACTGTATATTCTCAGAAAACCAAAGCCTTGCCATCTAAACATCCAAAAGTGAGAAAATTCCTTTAGCCATTGCTCACATCATCACAAAACAGAGAGTGCAGCAATATGTCATATGTGTAGTTAGAGGATCATAACAAACAAAAGCACCTCTACAGAGCGTGCAAGTCTTTACGGCTTTCTCTTTGCTTTCCACAAAGGCCTTGTTAGCCACATTAGCCATCACATTGTTTGGGTATTTGGCGTGTCTACAGTTTAGATAACTTATTGCTCCTTGCTGGCAGTTTTTTTTACACCCAGCCCCTTTCTAACAGGCTCTGGCCTTCTTCCTATTGCTGTCCCTCACCTCACCCGCTCTGCACCCCATGCGTTGCATCAGACATACAGGCGATCCACTGCACTGACATGGTCGTTTGTCTTCTAACTGCTATGGCATATGGAGAGGGCTGGCACTGCACAGATGTCCACTAACTGCTGATGGAGGGAGTGAGGAATGGGTGGGCTGGGGGTAAGAGGATCTTTGCTGGTGCGGCTGGAGCCCGGTACTGCTAGGCCCTGCTGCTGTTATTAACTTTATGGTACAGAGGAGGGGAGCGCTGAGGCTGTTCAGCAAAGTGTGCTTTCACAGATATCCATGAAAGTCGGTGAGCAAGCATGTGTTTGCATTCCCCCTCTCTCTCTCTCGCTACCTTTAGGAGTCTGCATACCTCTATTTATAATATGTGTGTGCGGGTGTCAACCAGTGGAGCTGTGCAAGTGGGTGCTGTCTGGTGAGGGACTAGTGTACTGAGGGAAAGGAGGGTGTGGATTAAAGCTGTAGGTAGAGCAGAGAGAGAGCCTGAAAAGAATAATTTGCAGCTTAAGGCCAATAGCTTCAAAGTCATGAATCCTCATGGGTGAGGCAGCCAAGCTCTGAACCTGTCAATGGTAACTTACTCCTCGGATAGCACGCCAAAGACTTCAATAATGACATCACCCAGTCATGGGGGTAGGGGGGTAGTGTAAGGGAAAGCCAAGAGACTGGCCAGTTTTCAGGGGTGCGAGCGTGGCCCTTCAGAGCACTTTGAAGTCCCGCTTGACGAGGGCTTTGCAGCTGCCTGATACCGGCCATGTTGTTCTCCGCGCGGATTGGCCACAGAAGCCACCAGGGTGGCTTATCAGATTTATTGAGGCTTAGCGGTTGACGTTCAGAGTGTGTATGTGTGATGAAGTGCGTGTGTGTGAAGGAGGAACCGGGTGAATGAGGGAAAAGGGTCATCCCTGTAACAATCCGCTCATCCCAGTTAATTTAGACAACACTCTGAGGTCTGACAGTGAAGAAGCAAGACTTTGAACCACTGCTCACTGGAGTCCTTAGGACCTGAGCCCTGCAAAGAACTTATCTAGTCATTTATCCGCCTTTTTTTTTCTTCACTTTTAATAGTATTGTTGTGTTCATAGCTGTGAGGTAAAATTATGTTTGACAGAGCTGTATTTATCTCCTCAAGTAAAACTTACCGTATTTTATACTATGGGCAACCCGATCAAATTCTGCACTGTGTAATACCACAGTCTGTCTGCATCCAATTGGTGAGTTTACCACAAAGTAATAGGATGTGGATATGTTACCTTGAATCGCGGTGTTCTTGGAGCAGAAAGTGTGCACCACAATCTTGTCTCACTCAGATTTCCCATGCTAAGGTTTCAGACACATACTTCAAAGTCCCTCTAATGAGTGGAAAAACATTTCGCCTGCACGACATTAAAGAGTGCCATTTTTGTGTGTGTATGTGTTGTTGCTGTGTTATATTTCACAAGCCTTCCCTTCCAAATGTTAGCAACTCATTTTCACCTCCAGCACAAACAAACAGTGAAGTATCGCCTATTGCAGCCAGTATCAAAGGCAGCATTTGTTAACAATAAAATCCTGGTTTGAAATGGCTCCAGCGCAGATTTTTGTGCTCAAACACTGGCCAACATTTTTTTATGCCACAGAAATCAAAAAGGAGAGAGATGGCTGGGAGAAGGAAGGCAGTATATAATGCGTGTAAGGGAACAGCCAGACAAACTACCCGTAACATACTTTGGTTTTATTTAATTGCTCAATTGCAAAGGCTTTGTTCTTGGTGCTGTCATCTCTTTAGTTATTTTTCCATTGTGATCGGCACTGCATTGTTTGGAGAACTTGGCCCCTATTAGAAGCATATCGAATTTGGGACATGCTTCCAAGCCTCCGTAACAGATATGGAGAATCGATATGAGCATTACAAGGCTGTGACAGAATGGCCTCCATGCCCTCTCCTCTCATGCCTAAAAGGGTGGCTGTGTGACACTGGGTTTCACTCATACCCATTAGAGCATATCCAGGGCAGCTCACATAATCTGTGGTGTGGCATAATCGGTCATTAGCCCATGGTGTCAGTGTAGGCAGACTGTCAAGGACATCTGATTGAAACTGAAATAAATTTAGCCGGTGACTGATATGAATACACTGGAGTGTTCTGTTTTTATTACAACCTATTCTGACAGCAGTTTCTGAAGTTTCTGGCTTCATCAGTGTCTGTTTCTTCATGGTCTCAGTCGCCTGAACTGCATTAAGCTCTCTTAGCATCAGTACCAATTCCATTTAGGGGTAAAAATGTAAAATTCTTCTTTGACTCATTCCCAGGTGGTGTGTGTGTGTGTGTGTGTGTGGGGGGGAGAGAGAGAGAGAGCAAGAGTGGAATAGTTTAGAGAGACATAAAGAGAGACGGAGAGGATAAAAAATGAGCAGTGGGTTTTGTTCAGGTTCACGATGCATTGTGTCTGTTGGCAGCTTGTTGGGCCAACATTGTTTGACGTTCTACCCCTAGTGCGTTTGTGAGCCTTTGAGGGCTTTATGGCTCGGTGTGACTCTGCTGCCAATAGGTTCCAGATGCCTCCGGTGTGGGAACTGGGGAGCAGAGCGAGAGGGGAGTTGGGGAAGAAGCATAACCAGGTGTGACCCATTGCAATCTGGGATGTTCTCCATGGATATTCAGACTAATATGAGTACGCATGTGTATGCACATGTGTGTGGAGAAAATAGGCGGATGTGTTTTCATTCTGACACTGGACAGACACACAGGTAGACAAAGTGTATTTGTGGACACACAAAGTATACTTGTGTAATAATGTCTGTGCACTCCATACTTCACTAATGGAAGTAGCCTATGCACAAACTCTCTGCCAAGGCACGGAGTTCATGGTTTGAGTCGCACCGTTCAGCACATTTGCTGCTGGCACCACTGAGGTCCAACATATGGCAGCACTCTGAGCCTTCAAGCCCAGCGCTGGGGCTCTAAAAAGAACCTGCCAGCTCCACAGTGGCCTACTGTAGGGGAAAATTGTCAGCAGGAACAGTTAAGGTCCCAAACCACAAGCACTGATAAATGTCTGAATTTCTTTATGTAATTACCTTTAATCTGCTGTCCCTTTTCCAAGAAGCCAGGAAGGAAACAACAGAGCAAGCAAAGCTTAACTAATACAAAAAACCATAAATAGTCTGAATGCTGGTGAAATGAAGTATGGTTCAGCTGTGCGTGACTTAACAAAGGAGAAGGTAGGAAGAGGACCTCAGTTCACCTAATGTGTTTTTCATTTAAAAGAGAGATACTAAATGAAATTTGCATTATTCAAAAATTCATGCTCACTAAGGAGAGATTTCAGCAACCTAAGCCTTTTGGTTTTTACATTTTGTCTTTTGCCAGTAGTATGACAAAATAAAATAACTAATAAAAGTAACTGGCATCATCTAGTGAATCCAGTTAGCACAAGATTAGAACTGCAAAACAATAACAACAATCATTCAGTATCTTACCAAAAGATATCAACAACACTAATGCAGAGTTTTGCCACTAAAGGTTGCCTGTTTTAGTTTTTCTTTTTCTTTTTTAAATAAAACCGTCATGAGTCATGTGTTATTTATCTCCTAGGTGATATCACACATGATGAAACAGTATTTTACACACACACACACACACACACACACACACACACACACACACACACACAAAACTTCCTAAATAAGCAACAGGGTAATTAGAATTACAAATTAATATTACAAACCTTCAGTAGGACATCCATTTTTTCCTGTTTAAGGCTTTTTATAGCAAAACAGTACCTGCTGCTGTTCTCAAATGGCTGCTGCTGCTGCTGTTGCCAATAATCCCATCTTCTTCCATCCATCATCTGCAAAATAAACACAAGAAACCCCCACCTGTGCCTGACTTAGAGGGGTGAGGACCCGTTAACCTGCTCACGTAGGCCACCGACTTGGGCTGCCAATTCCCGCCTCTCTGTTTAGATTATTTCCGCAGAGGCGGGTGGCTCTCCTGTGTCACTGATAAGAGCGCAGTAGGGCGGTGGCAAGAGGGTCAAACCACAAGGGGAATAAAAATACTCAAAAAAAATCTCTTTATCCTCAGGAAAAAGTACCTTTACCACCACCCCACCCCCACCCCCAAACTTCTTCACCATGGCGCAGGGCTATTACACTGATAGAAATTCTTCTCCCTCCTCGACAGTCTGGCCCTGAGCACGCGAGGGGCCAGAGTCTTAGCCACATCTCAAGCTAATTTACAAAGATCCCAAATTATTCTCTTATCTTGGGCTTTAAAGGTTGTAAGGTTGATTAACAAGGTCCTGTCCTGTTTATCAGTTTGGGGCTGGGTGTGGAAAATAGCCTGCGATAAGTGCACAGACCATTAAACATTCTATTTCCCCTAATATTTGTCGGCAACCATCTGCTTAACTGATCTCCCTTCACTTTAATTAAAAGGGATTCCCGTCTTGTTGGGGTCATTATGTACTGGCGGACGCCAGGAGAGGGGTTTGTGATGAGTTCAGCGTTCCCGCTGTCCCTGGGTTGCCAGAGGGCTTTTTTCATTCTCCCTTCCACCCTCTTCTGAGTTAACCCCTTCCTGTCCTACTGCACTTCCAGCTTGTTATTTAGTGCGTGGGGTAGACTAAAAGCATTAGCAAGTCCAACATTTCTAAAAGAGATCCAGTGTCTGCTGGTGCAAACTTTTCTCTTCACTAGGGAAGTGCATAGATATTCACACTATCTCCCTCAACTCCGGGGCATGAGAATCTGGCTGTAATGGTTTGATTTGCCCAACACTAGTTGGATCGATGCAGCTGTTTACAGTTTCTCCCTCTCTCATCCCTTTTGTCTTTTTTCTAATTTAGTGTTCCCAAACCATGGACAGGGTTCTGAGTCTGTCTGCTGTGCTTGCATCTTCGCCCTCCTCCCCACTCTCCATCACTGTCCATTGATGTTTTTTCCCTCTCCTTCTTTTCTCCTCATCCTCTCTCCTTCCTTGGTTGGTCTTGGAAAAAGAGCTGCATGCCTCCACACTTCTGGACAAGACTGATGGCTCGTCAATAGCATTAGCCAGCATTGCAGGCCTCACTGGTGTAGAACCAAATCAATAAAGCTCAGTAAAAAGTCTTAAACGTGTATGCAGTCCATTTCTGCCAATGCTCACGTTACCACAGATGAGTTTTTATAAGAAATGAGGAGTAGCCATCTATTTCATGCCCTAATTCAAAAATTCAGTTAAAAAAAAGAAGTAAATAAATAAAAAAAATGTTTGTGATCACAATTATCCGGTCTCCATTATCCATTCAAAAATATTTTTAAAAAGTTTTTGTTTATTGTTACGCTAAATATGAATATTTAAATTTGGCTGCTCTGCATTGACATATAAAATGGTTTTTGCCTTCTGTCTCTAAATTCTGGTAACTCACTTTTTAAATTTTCATTTTATTCAATTCAAATCAATTAGCCCTCAATGAAAACTAATTTCTATTTGAAGGCTAGAGCTGGATGGTACTGAATTCACTTGCAAAAAGTCTAAGACAGTCTTAGTTAAACTATAGCAGTGATAGTTACAATGTTAAAACCACTTGGCTAATATTTTGTAGGCTGCAGCATGAGTATGGAACCTCTGGAGGTGTTTTTTGTTGTCTAGCAGAGGATCTTTTGGTCCTTTGTGGATTCCGTAGATCAGGCCTCTTCCCAGGGTTTTTTTTGTCATGTTTACACAATTTACAGCTGTTGTTACTGGTAGGAAATGACTGCCGTTGGGTTATGCTATTGCTGTCGGTCTGCAACAATATAGGTGGGTGTTATGTGTCAGAGTAGCATCCACATGAATACCAGGATCCAAAGCTTTCCAGCAGAAGATTCCATTGCACTGTGGCAAAGAACACAACAGTGGTGTGGTGATAGAGAGCTCGAGTGCAGTGATGTTAAGAGGTAAAATCTGAAACTGCCACCCTGGGAATTTCTCAGGAAACATTCACTTCAAACCACTACTAATCACCCCCCCCCCCAAAAAAAATGGCTTTCAGGTCTGTTATACTTAAAGATGTGATTCAGGTCATTGAAAAGTTGGTTTATTAGCAATTATTGCTTACAAAAGAAATAAAGAGCCCTTAATCCATTCATACGTACTTACGTGGCTTACCAGCGGGAAGATGGACAGCCAAGAGGAGGTCCAATAGAATCAGCTAAATTCACAGCACACAAGAGCAGAACCTGCCATGGAAGGCAGCTAGCCACTACCACTTTAGGCCCTCAGCTTCTGAATGGGAAAGATGTTATTAATATGTCTGTAGTTAAATCTACTGCTGAAACACACTGGTGATCCACAGCTATAAAAAAAAGTAACACAAATAAAAAAGAAACAAAATATACAAAACAAAAAATTAACTAAATGACTTTCAGTTTGGCACAAAACAGATTTCAGTAGTTTGGGGTACTTAACCACAAAGTGCTTACTCTACATTAAACAGCAAACTTTTTTTTTTTCGTGTACCACATACATGTGGCTCATATTTTGTTAAATGAGTTTGAAGATCTGACAAATTTCACTAAATTCAATCAAATGTTTCAGGGTCACCACTTGACACTGAATCAGATGTGAGTAAATCAAGAAGCCTGTAATGCCCTGCTAATTACTAAAAGTAGAACAAAGTATAAAATAACACAAACCAAATGAAAGGATGGAAACAATGCAACAAGCAAAATAAAATGGCAAATCTAAAGCAACACAAAAAGGCAAAGCAGCAGCAATTCTGTGGTGTAGGTCAGAGAAGCAGCAGGCTCCACTGTAGGGCTGGGTGCCACAAATTCAGTCCGAAAATCTTCATGATGCATCATAAAGCATTATTAACACCAAAGAGGATAACGACAAAAGTGAATCCAACTAATGTATACAACTAATGTTGCATGCAGATGGCATTCTTCTGATACAGGGAGGAGACGGCTTATACACTGCCAGTCCAGCTGAGTTAAAACCAAAACACCTGTTTGCAACCAGCAAAAAAATTTGACTTGAAGCATAAGAAAAAGCAATGGCATACCAACAAAAACAGAACCAGAAATGGAGGCTTCTGATGGATTGAAAATCCACAGGTGGCTTTGATAAAAGTGTGAGTAACAACAGTCAGCAACAGTGTGTCCAGTTCAGTCCAAGGCAGCAGAGACATAACTGAAACTCATACCTGCGACACCTATGAAAATCAGGTGAGCAGGAAACAGGATGTGCACTTAGTGGCAGGAGCTTAGAGACAGAAGCTCAGATAGCAGCCACCCACTATTTAGAATGTGACCACATCAGGTGATTGGCTGCTGATCAGGCAGGGCAACACTGAACTGAGTAAGACACACTAAACATTTACCCTGCTATGATATGATGATCAGAGTTGTTGTGACTGATGTAGTAGGTCCGTATTATGTTGCTTTAAAAAATTGGGGTTAGTTACTTGTCAGGGTCGAGGGTCTAGAATTAAAGGGGCATCCACAGAGCAAGTGATTCGCTCATCCTGCACCACTTTGTCGCTGATGGTCGGACATTCCAGGCTCCGGCTGCCAAATATATTTATCATCCTGTCATATGTCAGTCAACTGCACCCGTCACCCTCATCAGTAGTCACTTCAGTTGCTTGCCTTGAAGCTGCAAATGATTTTACTCCTGTGACACCCATTGTTGCTTGAAGTTGCTGATTGTCCTTGACTTTCCAGGTTCTTTGTGTGGAATCCCCCATATGGGCTCAACATGGTTCTCCCTTGGCAGTGCACTACAGACCGTAGAGATCCACGGACAGCTCATCTACCTGCTGAGAGCGTCTGTTGCCAAATGGAGGCAGGGTCCAAAGTATGTGGTACAACCGGTCTGTGGGCTACTCTTGCTCGCCAGCCAAGGAGAAAAGAGCAAAGTTGTAGCAGGAGGTGAAACCAAGTGTTAAAAACAGTGAAACGTGTCCGCTGCAGCCACTGTATCGTTTTTTTTTGTTTATATATTTTTTTTTAATCATTGATGCTTTCTTTTGCGCTTCGCCTGTTCCCAGTCAACTCCACTGTTGCTCCCTTCCCTGTTCCAGCCAACTTGTCAGCCAATCAGCATTTGACCCAGGCACAGTCGAGCTGCACATTAATGGGTTTTCACTGGACTGCACGGGAGCATGTTGAAAATCCTTCTCCATAGACTCTTCAACACCTATGCAAACAGACACAACCGCAGTACCATAAAAGGAGTATTAAGAGCATCTTATGTTGTATTAATCACAAAGCTCCTTTAGGCAAATTTGAAAATGTCAATATAATTGCCATAAAAACACAGCTGAGTCATGGTGCCTTAAAAATTATATTTGGGACTATGCTGGTGTGTACAGCTTTCCTACTCACTGTAGAAATGGCAGTACTGCCCTGCTAAGTTTACAGTTCAGAGAGTCTGATTTCTTTTTTTAACCAGTTTTGTTTCTCAGTTGCGTAATGCACATTCGATTTTACTGCATTCTATTCTTGCCTTAAAATTAGGAATTATTTTTAAGCCCATCACCGCACTATTTTGCACACTGCCTGAACTGCTTTTAAGACAGTGTCAAGCTCAGGGTATTGCTCCTGACATAGATAGTGAGTCTCGCTTCTCTTTTATCTTCTGTCTGTAGCATGTCAGTGCTGAATATATAAATAAATATAAAAAGATTACCTGATAAAAACATGAATATCAGCTTGGCTACATGTGTAATTGTTTCTCATCATTTTTCTGTCTTAAATGTTACTGTCAGTGAGCGTGCATACATCATCTATCAGCTAGTTGCTACACGACCAAAACACTTTTGAACTGTGATTCTTCTACCAAACCCTTAATGTGTGGAGTTTGCATGTTCTCTCTGTGTTAAGGTTGCTTCCCTTTGACAACTTAGACAACCTCCCACAGTCCAAAGACATTCAAGTGTGATAAACCAGAAACCCAGTGAACTACATGCAGAAGTTTTCAGCCAAACCTCCTGATTTCATTACACTTTTGAAAAGACCCCTTTAAAAGAGTCATTTGAATTTCCTCTGGTGTTTGGTGGTTGGAAAACAGATCTGTGTTCAGTTTATTTGTCCTTTATATTTGCCCATGTAGATGTGTCTAAGTTAATCTTAGACAACCTTAAAGTGTTTAACTGGTTTCTTTGGAAACTCATTTCCTAAAATAAAACATTTTGAGCTCTTAAAAAAAATCAGGCCACATTCAGGATGAATTAATTACTAATCACGGACATTTTTAGGCCAGAGAGACAAACGGAGTGATGGACATTCTTGCCTTGTCAGCTGTTCCACACTTTACAGTTCGGGCACAGCTAAGCTCACCCTGGCTCTCTTTCTGTCTGTCTGTATGTACTCTCCCATACCAAAGAGGCCAATCAATGGCCTGTTGCTGCCGAAAATGTGGTCCGTTGGGTATCAGAGTCAACCTAGTGGCCTTTTTGCTACATGTTGGAAGATCATCACCAGTAAAGGGACTCTGTGTATACGTGTTTAAAATGTGTGTGTGTGTGTGTGTGGGGGGGGGGGGGTTATGTGTTAGAAGCGGGGGGGTATCGCTAACCCTGCATATAATCAATACATTTTAGAGGTATTATTCGGAAAAGTGCATCTGTGTGTGTGTGTGTTGTGCACTTATTCACAACAAGAGAATCAAAGAGCTGCTGTGTGACAAAGAGGATTGGTGTCTAATTCAAGGTCAATAAGGCCTGTGTCAGTCCTGCACTTTTACGGTGGGGAGGGAGGAGGCATTATGTTCTTGTTAGTTACCAGAGCAAACATGACATCCCTGCCGGAGCTCGTACCAAGTTGTAATTCGATCCTCGGTCACATCAAAAGATGTCAGCACAGGTTGCTTGCACATTTCTCCAGAGTTCCTATTTGTTCTTCAGTATGATGTGTGTAATTTAAATATTTTGCCTTTGACTGGTGTACATATTCATAGAAGCAAATAGTCTGTATGTTGAGTTTCAAGCTCGTTTGTTATGTATTTTATCCCATATATAATTCCATCACCACTTCCTTTTTAATTTAATTTCAGCATGTGATCGGACAAAAGTACAGCATGTCCTTTATTTCTCTCCTTTAGTGACCATCTTACTAATTTGCTAACACCAGCAGTACCATCTTCTCATGCCTGTACATATTTTAATAACTCTATTAATCTAATCGTGTACTAATTGGTCAAGATAGCCTTTTCCCTAATGATTTTTATCATGGGGTAATTAATGAGCCCGGTAAAGCTGAAATCACAGTGTCTTGTTAAAATGGCTTGATTGACACATTGTTTCTGGACTGCTATTTTTTTGCTTTCTTTGTAGCATGATTCATTCGAGCTACTACAAATAATATTTAAAAAATGATACTATTCCGTGACTACTTTATGAGTCTTTCTGATTCCTTCACCTTAGAATAAAATGCAATGATAAAATGCCAGTGAATGATAAATCTTTAATATAAAAATTGTACAAGAATTCTGATACAAATTACAAGAGGTATTTGGACAAAATATGAATAAAATTCCATTTACATCCCAAAACCCTTATGCATTTTATGCAAAAACCATAGACAGTTATGATACAGAAACAAATACAAGAAAGGCTAAAAAGAAAGAAAAAGAAGTCTCTTAAAAAGGATCATTTTTTTTCCTTCTGTCTGTCTGCGAATGGGGAACACCTCTTTAGGTAACATACAGTATTCATGAGGCTTCCAAATCACCACTTTAACACCAAAGTGACACAAGCTCCTTTGCTCTGTTTGTTCTTTGCAGTGCGACCATGTAGCCATGCAATGCTGTTGAGTGTCAGTGCTGTAACACAGGCTTCTTAAGACACAGACACAAATGCATTGGATACACAAAAACACAAAGTGAAAATAAAAATCTAAATTCACCAGCTCTTCAAGCTATTTATACTTTAAGACTGTAAAATATATTTGAAAATACAATGGACAACATTTTATGAATTTACAGCATTATTTTTTTTTTCAGGATAACATTTCACAGGTTCCAGTTCAAATTACCGAGGGCATTCTTTTAGAACGTAAGACATGAGACTGAAGCATCTATACAAACCCACGTGTGTGTGTGTGTGTGTGTGTTTCATCTAACTGCATATTTCTAATGACATCCTGTTAAATATTTTAACCTTACTTTGTTCCATAAGCTACATTAACTGGACAGGTTGCATGCATTGTCACAGCTCACTCTCTCTGCTTACACCTTATACTCAATCACTCTGTGACAAGAACACAATGGACAGAGATTAACAGGTCAGGCATTTCCACCCTTCACCATCCCCTTCTCTCTCAGTGTGCTCTGTAGAATTGCAGAATAATTGATGGCCAATGCTGCTCTTATTAAATATTTAGGATTCACTCCAGCGGTCTGGGCCAACGAGGAGACCTACATGACGTGTTTCTGCTGTCCCAAAACACAGTCACTGGTTGGCACAGTGCACCTGGACCCATGTGGTTGAAGAATTGAGAAATTCAACAAATGGATTTCTCAGAGGATAGAGAAACCGGCAGCCACTTCTCAGAGGACAGCGGAGCATACGGGAGAGGGGTGGGAATGTGAGGGGTAATCAAGAAGGACCTGGAAATGAGTTCTGGGGACTCCTGGAGCTCCCACTTTCTCCCCTCTCTCCTCAACTTTTTACCCTGCATTGCTTGCTCTGTCAGTTCTGTTTCCCCGACCCTTGCACCACTGCTGACACGACCGCCACCATCCAAGACTCTGACGGAGCCCAAAGGAGTTAGTGGACAGTGCTGTAAGGGAATTATTTTTATTATCTGATGCTCAGTTTTTTGTACGTGAGATGGCTCTACAGCTGATAATTAAAAAATGGGCAGTAGAGTGCAGAACATACGGAATGTGTTAGTGACAAGAGCGCAGGGTGACTTTAGACTTCAAATCAATCTGTGAGCTTGTTGACTGCTTAAATAAATGTAAAAAAATTGTAAATATTTTTAGGAGATTTGTATTGTCTGTGTCCCTCTTTTAATGGAATCTATTCAGTTGTTGCAAATGTTTCATTTCTGTTGTGAGAATATTTTTCTCTTTTTGCCCCTTTTTTGTCTTTCACTATAGGTTAACAAGTCACCTAGGTCTTCTCATGCTTCTCCGTGTGCGCCACTCTCCTTTGTGTATGTGTGTGTGTTAGAGAGACAGCTGTCAGCAGGGCTCCTGGAGTAGCACTTTTTTATTTCAGGCAGAGTGAGGGCCGGGGGGATGAATGAGTGAATGAGGCAGCAAGCGCCTCAGTGAAACCCACTCCTGGGAGAAGGCAGGGGTTCCTGTACTCAATTTTCCCTTCACTTGGGATAAACAGGCAATTACCCATCCCTTTTTCCTATGCCATGGCCGTCCAGTGAACTTAAGCATACACTATTAGCGTGTGTCCCTGTAGGATCTGCGCTGTGGCGTGTAGAGGTGGTAAGTGAGTGGCGGGTTGAAGAAATGGGTAAGGCGGCTGTTAAATGCCTGTGCTCTGACAGACAAAGAGAAAAACTGAGTGAGAGAAAGGAATTGAATTACCAGGGACCTTGAATAAGAATAAGCGTGCATAGAAAATGAATAGATGAATTGAATTCAGCTTAACTGAATGAGTCAAATTAAATTGTTCAAAGCACGCTCTCTCTTCTTTTTCTCCTGTCAGTGTCACAGTCTTGTCAGCAACCTTGGCGTCTGGCAGTGTAAGGTAGTGACAAGTGAGTTATTAGACAGAAGAGGCAGGAATGGCGGGACGCCTCTAGGTAACAGAGAAACAGCACATTTTTAATGATCGTTTCTGTCATCCTTTCCTCCCTAGTCAGCCTTCCACCTCCGCAACCTTTCCATCAGACTCAGCTCTCTGTCTCAGGCTTTTTTATCTCTGAGAAGAGAGAACTAAAAACTGCATGTGTCATATGGGCGGAGCCTTTAAAGAAAAAGACATGAAATATTTCAATAGTATAGCTCATGTCTGTATTGCAAAATGGCTTAAGTATGAAATAAGTGGAACTCAGCACTGTTGCGGATGTAAGGTGTTGTGAATACTGTACAGCACACACTGCATAACACTGCATATTTTCCCACTGTGTGTAGCACCAGTCAAGTAAGAGTAGATCTCCTTGTATAGTAACACATGGCATTGCTATTACACTGAGAAACAAGTCAAACTGAGGAACGGTCTCTACTTTTTTGTTCTTTTTACAAAAAGAAAAATCTTATACTGGACAAAAACGTTTCTATGGAGATACATCACCCACTAATAAATACCCCTTTCCCTTGGCTACTTTGCCCAATTACTGGAAATATTTGTACCATAAGACACTCATGGACATGTTAAAAATCGGTGCAACCAACAGCCAAAAAAAAAAAATGGCAACATTTTTATAGAGTAGATATGAAGCTACGCTCAGCAATGGAAACCAATGGCACAATATCACAGCAAAATGTTTTAAGACTCAAGTGCATCATATTAATCAAATAGGGCATGATTTAAGTACAACGTCACACTGAAAGAGCTTTTTTTAAGCAAACACTTATCTTTTGGTCACAGTTGAAGGACTATTTTCATTTTTCCGCTCCTTTTTTTTTTAATTTATGGGACTGTCATATTCCATTAGGATGCTTTTTGTAAGAACAAACACCAGCTCTTGCACTAACATGCTTTCTTCTACAGAGAGCACGTCTTAAACCCCATGTTGCTCCTTTAACAAAAAGAGAGGGAGAGACTTTATCAGTATCGACCTCCTCGTGTTTATGAAACAGCAGCTCATAATGATCAAACCTGGTTTGGTTTTAAAGCAAGTCACTTTGTCACCTTCTGAATAAACTGTTCAGCAATGAGGGCAGATCTCGGGTTTTGCTCAGGGAGGCGAGACGTTTTCTGTCGTCAGACTGGGTTTGAAACTGAACACGTGCAAAAAAGAAACTGGCACAAGTCGAATGTTGAAGGTACTGTCACTTCCATCGGCACCGTAGCCATCAATGACCCCAAACAACACCTAAACTCAGCATTGCAAAAAATCCTCATTATATTAATATTACACATCCCCTTGTATAGATGCAAAGTGCAAAAACTGAATTGGTATAGTAAAGCTCATAAACATAACAGACAAAAAAAAAAAAATTAATAGAAGTACAGAGAATGATATCAGTGTAGGAGCCTCAAAAAGCATGCCGGCAACCTCTGAATCTCTAACAAGTAGATAAAACAAGTCACGTGATATTCTTTTTTCCTTAGGATTCAGTTTAAAATGTGTCTTTGAAGCTAACATAAATGAGTCAAGCTAGTAAGATGCTACCGCTTTCTTGCCTATAGCTGGAAGTATTTTACTGGACTGTAACATAAGACCCAAAAGGGAGGGAAAAAAAAGAAGCAAACAACCATCAACACAACTCTTTTACACCAAAAGCCTCTTGGGACATTATTTACAAATGAAGCTGTCATGCTTTTGTAAGGGGTTTGTTTAAAAGCTATCATTACACAAATACAACAAGAACATTTTTGTCTAATTTTTTTTCAATACTATCATATCTGAAGGCAAAGTCACAAATAAGAGTTTGAATGGATTCTTTGGAGATGGAAATAAACGCAAAGTGGGGAGAAGTTAGAAAGGAAAGGATGGAGGGGCTTATGAAAACACAACTCTCCATGCTCTAGAGTGTTATCCTGTTCTTCCAAAGAAGGAAAAGTCAAAGGACACAATAATAAACTGTATTTAGAGTCAATTAATTTTATACATGGAGCTAGAAATGTCTTGCGATGACTTTCAAAGGACGGTCATACAGGCATTTAGCTTGTATTTGATGGTCTTGGGCTGGGGTTAAAAGCTAATTTGAGGAGGAATAAGGATGAGGAATGAAGGGAGTAGCGGGCGTTCTGACAGGAGGGCAGAGTAACAAGTCATTTCTTTAGTCTATTATTGTAGAGAAGGGCATGTTTTTATGGAGGTTCGGGTTCTGAGAGTGTCGGTTGCGGCTGCGTACAGAGCTGAACACCATGTTGCAGCCGGGGATTTTGCACTTGTGCATTTCTCGTAGGTGCACAGTCTTGTAGTGCACACGCAGGGTCCCTTTGTTGCTGTACATTTTGTGGCAGATGTTACAGAGGATCCCGCTGCTGCTGCCATTACTGCCTCCGGAGGAAGAAAGGAGGAATGGTGAGGAGGAAGGGTCCAACCCCTCACTTTGTCCATCTTTTAATTCTCTTGTCTCATCCCGATATCCCCCTTTTGCCCGCTCCTCGGCACGCTGGGGGAAGTCCTCTCCCTCGCTGTTGCCTTCGTCCTCTTCTCCCTCCTCCTCCAGGTCATCCAGTAGGATGCCTTCATCACTGCCCTCATCTGACTCATGTGAGGAGTGGATGCTGCTGCTCGATTGAACACTGGATGCGGTACTCAGGTCCAAAACCATGTAGTCGTCTGGCTGGCTGCGGGAGAAGCCGTTGGTGTGGTGGTTTCTAAGGTCTTGGTTAAAATGATGGTGAGGATGCTCATTGCTTATGGGGGAATGGGCATTGTGGTTCAGGCCGGTAGGCCCGAAGTTGGCACCTCCGAGGCCCATTCCGGCCATAGGGTCCAAGCCCATGTAGTGTCCAGCATAGATCTTGGCCAGTAACTCAGCTCGCAGGTCCTTGGGCAGTGGCGTGAGTTGGGGGTCCAGGACAATGTCGTCCAGCTCTTTGGTCAGCAGTTTGCGGTGCAGGTTGATGTTGGAGCTGTGCCTAATGTGGGGGGGGACAGTTAGAGATATAACTCAGAATGCTGTCAGTGTATCAAGAATGTAGATTTCATCTCAAATACAAATAGCAACACAGTCGAAATACATGTATTTGTATTTACAGTCATATATTTTGGATACTGTGAAGTTATTGTACTTCTGTGAAATGGTACCAAGCTTTAGAAGATTCAATATCTCTGGAACCACTCTATGTGTAATTATTGTTTCTGTCAGGAAAGGTAGAAAAAGACTCACACACAGACAGATCCATCCGATAGCTCTCCGCTGAAAAAGTCTACTAACATAGCAATGAGAGAGAGCATCCTGCTAGTGTTTACCACTGTCAGCATGTCTGCACTGCACAGCCCTCAAATCCAATAGAGTCTGACTCAATTAAATACTCCACCATATTGAATGGGAGTTTATCAATTGATTCGAGCTGTGGTAATGTGATAATCGAGGGGAACTGGATAGCATATTAGCACTAGGCCCTGACAGGATTATCGCATTCGTTCCCTATTGGAGGTGGCTTAATCGAGCACCTCAATGAACATGTCTTTATGTAGCCCTGGATTTAATTAAGATGGGCATTTTTCCCAAACACAAGGTGCTACAGCTGATGAAAGAAACCAAGTAACAAGTGCCATGCTTAAGCCAGGATACAATTAGTGGGGATTTCAGTCAGCGCACAAGGCCATGCTAGATGATGCAAAGTGAAATGGGCTCAAAAATCAAATGTATTCCCTTTATTCTCTTTATTCCCTTTAAGCTCCAATTTCACAGTTGCAAAGTGACACTATGACAAAGGGGACCCACAGTACACACGTCACAATAAAACTGTAACACAGAAAAGAAATTTAAGGAACCAATGACCAGCGTCATATATAGCATACACAAGGTCTACTCCTCTCACATCAGGCCAGCAGTTAAATAAAACAAAAATATGCAATCACTAAGTGCCTTTAATGTGAAGGGTTTCCATGCAGGGAGGGCACATATGTGTAAAACAACACAAAAAATATTAAAAAAAAAAAAAGAGAAAAGAAAAAGGTCATCCTTAGCAGGACGGGCAAAAATGGAGTCACAATGGATTGTAGAGCTTACCAGCAGTGGCAGGGTTGATGCAGTCAAAAAGGGTCCCTTTCCTTTAATTATTTACTTCCCTATCCGACATTGTCCTGCAAGAGGTAAAAATACATTCATTTGTGGGACCCTTTTCTGTGAACCAAGCAACCAGGAGCCCGTCCACTCGAGCATCGTCAGCATTGTGGAGTGCGTAGCAAATCGATTGGCTGTGGCTGTCACTGCATATGTGTGTGTGTGTGTGTGTGTGTGTGTGTGTGTGTGTGTGTCTGTGCTTATGTCAGTTTGTGCGTATGGAAAAACAGAAAATGTGCTATTTCCACGTACAGTGATCAAAAAGACTTTGTTCTTTTGTTATCCTTTGAAAATACAGTTGCACCCATGTGGTGTTAACCGATGGCTAAAATATGGGAGGCGTGATTCAGTGTCTTTGGCGCTCTATCCCCGTCTCTCAAACGCGTGAGTGGATGTTTGTCTGTGAGAGACCACAGTGTTTCTGGATAGTGCAAAAAAGAAAAAAAAGAAAGAAAAACTAATAAAAAATAAAAAGCACTAATTAGTGATCAGTGTAATTTAAAAAAAAATGGCCACAGTTTGTGCAAGGCACCAGTTAACACTGAGATGTGAAGAGGGGCCACACATTTGCTCTGTTCAGCCTGAGGTTCAGAATGCTCTTGATGATGCTCAGGTAGGCAGGTCCTTTGCAACATGTCTCCATCTGTATTACAACACCTTCTCACTGCTAATAAGCTCTAAATTAACCATGGCTATCTAGTCAAACATGCTAGATATCAAGAAGTAAGTAGACTGCAGAATAGCTACACCAAATCCTTATAAAGTTATAGTGTGTAAATAAAAATATTCACAATTACCACTAGAATATTTTTTATCCATTTTACTGAAATGTTCAAATAAATTGTTACTCTACATCATTTGTAACCATTTGAAAAATATATTGAATTACAAGAACTGGAGAGGAGAAAAAGAGCCAAGTTCATCTTCATTTTCATAAGCATCATTATTTAACCCTTTTGCTTGCAATGCCTCCTTGTCCTAAATGCTCAACATAAGTCAGCTGAATCCACACACAGTGGACATAATGCCCTCATCCCTTCATTTATCAGATTTAGACTTTCTGCCCCATTTCCCACTCCCCTCCATCCCTCCACCTCCATCACTCCTCTTCACTATGCTCTATTTTTCCTCCCCCAAAACCAACTCCTTAGTTCCCTCCTTCCTCCATCTCCACCTCCCTGTTGGCCAGTAATGTGGCTTGCAAACCAATTTGACAGTCTCATCTTCGCCCAAAAGACGGGGGAGGCCTCCAGAGAGCCCATTTTTGACTGTGCAGAGGAGGCAGAGCGAGAGTGTGCCTGTCCCAATCGGCGTTAATCATCTTTAGGTTCATCTGATGGCCCTTGCCCTTGCTTTTGTGTCAGCGCTTATGTGTGTATATACATGTGTGTATGTTTGTCTAAATGACTCACAATGTGTAAATGAGATAGAAGGCTGAGTGGTATTAAACTGGCACCAGTGGTTCTTTGTCTTTCCTGTCATTTGGGGTGCATTATGAGGTTTTGGGTGTAAGTGGGAGGACAAGAGTTTTAGTAACATTTATCACTCTCTGTCACTGTTATATCTCCTTCGCTCCAGCCTCTCCAACAGCGTACGCTGCACACAGTGATTTGAGTATTCCTGAAGAAATGAGTGAGTAGAAATTAAATATGCATTTGATACCACATTAAAGAAAACAATTTATTGTACAAGTTTGAGTTTAAACTTGAAATTACTTGCAGTGTTAGAACTCAAATTCTAATGATGACAGTCTGCTTGCATGGGCGTCTCTGTGTTATTCATCTAAGAATAAAACCCATTTCCTTTATTCTCTTCAAAATGAATCACAATTAAGCTGTCAGTATAAACCAAAGGGATGTAATGCTTAAAGTTTTTGTCTTTTATTCAGCAGATAGGTTAATGTAAGTGGTTTTTGCTAACATATTCTCTCTATTAGCAGCATGCCCTTTGTTTATAAGAGACAAAAGAGAGCTGATTGTGGAGCAGAGGAGCTGGGCCCACATGCTGTGAAGGGACCAAGGGAAAAGGAGGGAGACAGAGAGAGGAAGAAGAGGGGAGGAAGAAACTCTCCAACATAATTAACCTTCACTTTCTCCATTTGCAGTGGCCCATGCAGGGACCATGGGCTGTGCATGGCTGCACCATGGGAATGCAAAAGAGGGAGATCACCTGCTTGCTGCTGCAACAAAGAAGGAGTGGGTTAAAATGTTTGGGTGAAGCTTTAAAATAGAACTAGCATTGGCTTACTTTTTTTTTTTTTTTTTTTTAAAGTAAGCCAATCTTGTCACTAGTTAAAAATGATAATTGAAAAGACTAATAATGGTGATGATTACTGGTACCTGCCTTTCCAGCTGTTAATTATACAGCTTCTTCAACACTTGTGCCGACGCTGCTCACACCCCACAATAAATATTAAATCCTTTACCTCTGTGCAGCAGGCAGCCAGGAGGCTGAGGGAAAACACCCCACTTTAAAATCACTCACACACACTTACTGTATGTTGCTCTGTTTAACACTCAAAAACACACACATTACATGCTTGCTCAAGGGCACTTTAAATGATCCTGTTCAATATGCATGTTCAGTATCCACGAGCATAGATGTTTTATATGGGTTTGCATGTCTCACTGTTTATTCTACAGTGCCTGGATCCCAGGTTAACACTAGTGATAGTTTTTTTTGTGATGGTGCGTTCACATTGAGTCCTACTCACATGACCTCACCTCTGTTTTCTTCTTTATTTTGATGCATGAGCTCTGGTGTCTGATGGTGTGCTTGCTTTTCACTCGGTCAGTGGACTTATCAGAGATGCAAAAGAATTTTCCTGTTGCTGTATCATATTATAATCTGCTGCAAAAACAGCAACAAAAATAAAATAAAATACAAATAACCACCGCTTTATTTCCCTCTTCTTAAAATTCACAGTGGGCTGTGTTAAGTATTACTAAGTATTGTTTTAGCAAGTCTAAAGCAAACCACCTGAAAGTGCTGCTTATTAATTGTTACTGCCGACCGTGTCAGCAAAAAAATCTAATTAAGAGAAAGAATGCCGTTTGACTTATTAAATTTAGTAGTAATAAACATTTGAAATATTATTTTGTGCAAATAAATTTGTACGTGCAGTTTCCTAATCTTGTCAGAGCAAATGCTCTGATGAAAACGGCTAAATTATATTCCCCTTTTATTGGGACTATTACGCTCAAACATACATTATGTCATTAAAGGATTATCCAGGGACAGATCTGATGAGAGCATGGTTGTGTATTGACTCATTTCCAAGCTCAAGGATTTCTCTAGCTAAGCAGTGCTCCCTGTTTGAAGCTTCGGCAAACTAATACGCCCCATGTGCTATCAGGAAAAAGGTGAAAGCAGTAGCGTATCACACATCTACTGCTGTACTGTGCACCCCTGGCTTAGATGCTTTATTTTTACTTACTTTTTGCTGCAAATGATTTCTGTCCTATATATGTATATGTGTTTGAATGACATTTACTGTATATGCTAGTGTCAAACTGTCTGACACATACATACACACATCCATTCTAACACAGGAAGAGGAAAGACTTTATGTACAAGTGCTATCTTTTCTTTGTGAAACGCAGAATAGTCTCGTCTTTGAACTGTCTATCTATAGCATCAAACTCGACCCAGGCTGTTGTACCAAACTGTGTAGTTGTGAAAAACCTCCTTCCCAAAAGCAGCTTTTCTCTTTTTTTTCTGTTTTTCCTCATTGTTGTCACCTCATAGAAGTCTGTCATTTGCTGTCTAAACTATTATCCAGTTATGTTAACAGATTCCAGTATGAAGTGATTCAATTAACTGACCCACAAACCAAACAAATAAACAAAAATCTGAGCAATATCTGCAGATTATCAGTGGCGTTTTGCTTACTTCTGTAACTTCTATTTAAAATCAAATTCTTTTCTTGTGTTAGATTCTCCCATAAATGCTCTCTGAAATTTTCTTTCAACTGTTTCAAAGTTCAGATAAAATCACTGAGTTGCTATCAGCTGCTTTACAGCATTAAGTGGTTAAATACTACAAAATAATATGTGTATGAACAAATGCTTTTCTTCTTTATCTATTTCTTATTCCCTTATTTTCTTGCTTACTTTGTAGCTGATCTTGTAAAGCACTATGGTCAACAATGTTGTTTTTAAATGTGCTCAAGAAATAAAATTGACATTGACATTATGTGTGCAAGAGAGTGTGAATGTGCAAATGTTGCGCAGCAGAATGATCTTTGGGCAGGCGAAGGGGGCTAACACACTCACTGATGGCAGTACACCACACAAAGGCAACGCACGTTAGGATAACACATTTCGTCATCTCGCTGCTGTCTGTGCAGCTGTGTCAGGTGAGCAGCAGGTTTGCACCTTGGCGGATGCTAACTTGCCTCTTGTTCTGCTCCCTCTGTTCTCCTCTCACACCTATTCTAATAGAGTCCCAGAATCTCCTGCCTTATTTACATTCTGCTAATGAACAAAAAGTGCTAGCAACAGATGCCACAGAAACAGCTAATGTAGTAAAAAGCTTGGGGTAGATAAGAAGGAGAGAGTTTGGTGGAGCGATAGAGCAAGAGATGAGGGGGTGTGCAAGTGAGACAAAACTGTGAGGAAAAATATAAAAGTCCCTCTGGAAAGGATATATTTTACATTTGCAGTAAGTATCACTTGTTGCAGCTGTTGGACAATGAAAACTTTTCAGCACTGTTCCCACTGGAGAACAGAACAAGTAACCCTGGTATGTATAGCAGATGAGTTTTTATCAAATATGAAGTATATCATAACATGCAATTTGTCTCAAAATGTTGTCCTATGTTTTTAGAGTGGAATTTATAATTTAAGGGTCACTTTTACGCTTTATTTATACTGAGTGGACAAAGTGGCCAAGTCATTCCAAGTGATTAGATCATTAGCCCGGGTTTTAATTTTCAGTCAAAAGAAATGTGTTCATGCACCACTGGTGTTTATGTATCATACAAATTATTTCTACCTGTATATATAAGTCACTAATTAAATATAAAATTCAAAAGTTTTTTTCCCCAAGATGTGAAAGACAGTTTGTTTGTTTCTTTCTTTGGGATTCATTGCCAAACCAGGGCACCAGGGATGTTGTGTACCTACATATATCCTGCAGAGTGCGTGTGTGGCACTGATATGTGCTAACAAGCCCAGGTGAGTAAGGCTAGCCTCACCTTTTAATGCGCTAATAAATGCAGTGGTTTGACAAACCGCTGTTAATGTATGCACCTTCATCTCCCTGTGACAAGGTGAGGCAGTGAGGGCAGGTAAACAACACACTGAAACTGGAGGGCTGATAGGTAGCGCTCATTTAAATGTCTTTTCATGTGTTCCTGCTCTTCTAAACTTTGACTTGACACTGAGCAGATGTTCCCGAATCCATTTTAGTGTTCAGTTAGCTGACAGATGTTAGGTGAAGGCCTATGAAGATTATGTTGTATAGTACTAAAATACTGCAGTTCAGCCTTATGTTAACATGCAATGAAAATAAATATCTCACAAAAACGGAACTGCATTTTAAAACGTTTTTTATTCAGTACTGTTAGATCCTTATAAATCAAAACTTTAGACTGATTGTAGGTAATACTATTACTTAACTTATTAGAAAAGAACCCAACCTACCTGTGACTGCCAGTGTTAAAAAAAAAATAGCAACATTAAAAAATTGTGTCACTAACCTGTCTCGGCTCCGCCGGGAAGGGAAAGCAGCATTGCAGCCAGCCACAGTGCACACATGCATCTCTTTGAGGTGCACATTCTTGTAGTGCAGTTTCATGCTATAGGAGCTCTTGAAGCTTTTCTTACAGACATAGCAGATCTTGGGGTCAGGACTTGAACATGGATCTCCCTCTGGTGATTGAGAAGAAAGGAATTTGGGTGGGCTGGAACCGTAGCCCATCGAAGTGATGAAGCTCTCGTGAAGCGCAGCCATGCTTGCAGCAGTGGCAGCAGCCGCTGCCATGCCCCCATTATAGAAGCCATACTGGCCCATGCAGAACATGTCATACGTTGGATCATTGAGTTCTTCTTTGATCTTGATAGGAGGGTGATGAGGGGAGGGTGAGGAATTGCCCTTTCCTTCCATTTCCTTTCTCAAATGGGCTTCCTCACTACCCTCATCATCTTGTTCCTTTTCCAGACCTCTTCCACCCCTGCTGTGCTTTTGCTGTTCCTCCACATCCATCAGCTCGTCACGGTAAAACATCTTTGAATCTGACGTTTCAGACTCATTCTCAAAGTCTCTCTCGTGGTCCTGATCCTCAGAGGTAAAGCTGTCCATACAGCGTAGATCAGCAGCTGCACCTCTGCTGTCACTACCATTTCCTTCGTGGCATTCATCTTCACTTTGTCTCATCATTCCTCTCAGAGCTAAGCCAGGGCTCATCTCATCCTGGGAAGGGGATTGCTGCCCACTACCACCACTGTGGTTTCCATTACCGCTACCACTGTTGTTGTTGCTATTACAGTTTCCATTAATTTTGAGATTGTTATGAAGAAGAGATGACTGGTGATGGTGGTGATTATGGTGGATGTTATCATCATCATCCTCATCTTTGTCCTCGTATTCATCAGCCACATCAATTACTTCTTTCTCAATCTTAACTGGCATGCTAGACTTACGGGGCTTCTTTTTGGGCGTGGGGTCACTGCTGCCATTGGTGAGGTCATGATTGGCACTAGGTGTTGGTAAACGGTGGGACATGGGGCCAGCCTCTGACACATGAACATTATTATGGGAAGCCACAGCTGCAGCCAGGATCTGCTGTTGCTGGTCCATTAGGGTGGTGCTGTTGGTAGTGGTGGGCATTATGGGGCTGGTGGGCAGTGACACTGGAGGACTGACGAGGTCAGCAGGGGATAGTAGTGTTCGGTAGAATGGGGGCACTGGCTGAACTGGCTGCACTGATTTCAGGGAGGGGAACACCAGTGGACTTTGCAGAGGTGACTGAAGCATAGGGTCTACAGGTGGAGTGGTGAAGCCCAGTGGTGGCCTTCCAGGGCTGGTGAGTGTGAAGCCACCATTCTTGGTGCTTGAGATGACAGGTGTACCAGTGGTAGAATTGGCACGGATGAGGTCCTTGTCACGGTTATTGCGCAGCATGGGCATGTGCAACCGTGGATTGGGATTTGCACTGTGGCGATTGCGGCTGCGTAGTGAGCTGAACACCATATTGCAGCCTTCAATGGTGCAACGATGTTTAATCTTCAAGTGTACAGCATTATAGTGTATCTTAAGTGTGCCTTTATCATAAAAGGTTTTTCCACAAGAGTTGCAGACAACACGACCCTTGCGTGATGTGGTTCCCATGCGGCGCATACGATGCATCTTGGAGGTAAAGGAAGGATGGCTGATTGTTTTTGACTGCTCGTCCTTTACAAAGTGGTGGTGGACCTGGTGATCACTCAAGCTGTTGGGTTGCTGAGGCTGATTTTGGGACTGCTGTTGGCCCTGTGACTGTTGTTGTTGCTGCTGAAGCTGTGTCTGCTGCTGCTGTTGCGCCTGCTGGGTGGAAGGGGTTGGTGAGATGGGCGATGCCCGGTTGTTGGGTTCTGTCTTGGGTTCGGTGTTGTTAATGGCTCCCAGTGCTCCACGACTAGGACTTGGACCTGTGCGGAATGGTGAAAGGGACACTTCTGACTCACTGGTCTCCACTTGTTCTCCTTGGTTTGGCAGGCTGGGCTCCCGGAGCCGGAGAGCAGATTGCTCCATAGGGAGGCCATTGGGGGGCAAGCCAAGCATAGGGGCAGAGACCGGATTGATGTACTGGAAGGGCAAGAGGAAGGCTAAGCTGTTGGGGATATTCTCAAAATGGTGAATGCTGGATGGACTACTATTTTCCAGATGTGTAAGGAGCCCTGGGCTACGGGTCCTGTTGTTACTTTCAATGAATGTCCTTATCCCGGAGTCTGTCTTGGAAGAAGGAACTGTAACTGCCTGACCTTCCTTCTCCTGAATGGCCATCAGTTCCACAATGGACTTGGTCTCACCAAAGCGCAGGAACTGCTGCAGGGTGATGATCTCTTCTTCTCTGGACATGATGGTCCAGCGGTCCAGCACCTTGCCTGCAGCATCCTAGATGCCCCAGAAGAGACAAGAGAGAAGACAAAAATACTTTATTGATCGTGAATAATCAGTGTGGTCAAAGGAGAAGACAGAGCAGGGGTTAGTTTGTGAGAGCGAGCTTTTCTGCTCATGAAATTCAGAGGCCCCTGGAGCGACAAGTAACTAACAGAGCTTTGTTGAAAATCTCCCTCCTCCACTGTCCCTCTTTTCTATCCGCTCTTCATATGTTCATTTTTAAAAAGAAATCTTTCCTGAAAATCTGCCCATTAATCACACAGTGATGAGAGTAACAAGAGTTTAATAACGTTTCAAGCAAACAAATCAAAAGCAATGAGGTCTGGTTTTTTAGCAAGTCTCCATGACTCAAAGCATTGGAGGCATGTTAATCTGAGAGACTGACAAAAACAGCTTTGTGAAAGAACTGAACTCTTGCAGAGACTCCCTCTGTACACAAACTATACCTAGGGATATTTACAAAACTGTGGGAGCCAACGGGGGAAAAAATGAAAAGAAATAATAGAATAATGAATGCAACACACTACCATACTGTAGCTGGCATGTGATTTTATTAATGCTTTTTATATCTCCAAGGCAGTGAAATGCCTGATGGAAGAAACTGTGCATGTAAGGAATGCCTAGAATTTTATCATGTGTTCATGTAGGTTATATTTAAAATATTGTGTAACCTGTGTTACTATAAATAGAAACCACATTAATATTTCAGAGACATTTGAAGAATACACATCCTGTTTTACTTAAAATATGAAAGGTGAAATCCTTTATAATAAATATCTGTGTTGTCGTCAGTCTTTAACTGATTATGCACTTGATTGTATCTTCCAATTAAAACAGCAAAAGTGTAACATAATAAATGTTAACACCAGCTCATTTATTACAGTCATCATCATTTCTAGTTCTTGTGTTTTTGGAGGCTTGGGAATGATGAGAATGGGAATGTTTCCATCCTAGGATACCAGAACTGCTCCAGTGGGAATTTGGCTTAACTCCAAATAGAGCACTTTGCTTGGCTAGTGTCTTTTGGAGACATGCTATTAATGGCTGAACATTTTAAGAAACTCAGACTCAGTGCACGCTGTCAAACATCATAAGATGGCGACGGACTTTGGGAGAAGAATCTTGACAAATCTTGAAAATGAAAGTACGACCCATTCCTTTTGTCCTCTTCCATGAACCCACGTCTCTTCCTGCTTTGAAGCACTACTGACAGCATTCTTCGCTAATGCCTCCTTTGCTGTTATTAAATAATGCGACATTTGTGTGAACAAGATGGAAATAGTCAGTTGGAAAGAAAGACAAAGTGTAAATGCGCAGGTTCCTGAGGGACCAGGCGCAAGTGACATCAAGGGAGCAACGCAAGTGATGACAATTAGTCACACTGAAATGGTAACATTTCTTTGGAGCTCCTAGCTGCTGGCATCTATAAAAGATAAATGGCAACTCTAGTGAGTAAAAAGCTGTAAAAACCAACATCACAAAGCACAAAGGGCCTGTAAGGAGAAAACAGAAGATAAATGTTTAAAGAGAGACAGCAAAAGAGAGAGAGAGTACGGGAGACACAGAGGAAGACGAGCAGAAACACAGAGAAAATAAAAGTGTGAGTGGTTTCATATCATGCCCTCAGATATACTGTAGAAATAGATTCTTCTGAGACGAAACATCAATAGTCACTGGGGTATTTGTTGTTAAATATACATTAAAAAACATTTTACACTTTCATTCTGTGTGCGCTCTGGAGTTTTAGCCTGGAGGTATGACTTTAAATTCTAGCCTGGACACTATTATTTCATACTGCGTGGCCATCTGGGCATTAGTACTTCCATCTGATTTAATTGAAACAAAAAATGAAAGCAAATTAGAAAGTGAATCTTTAAACAGTTACACAACCAGGATATTTCTTAGGGAATTGTAGTTCTATGAAGTGTTGGAGTCTATTCATATTTTCTAGTGACAAAAAAAATATTAATGTGTATTAGACATCAAAGTAACCTACAGTCACACCTCTAATTACAGGCAGAAAATATTTTAAATGCATTTTAAGTGTTGTATTTGTTTGAATGGTGCCTCTGATTTATAAACAGCAAAAGAGTATTTGCATTTATGCATGATACCCAAGAGCAGTCCTAATTAAATTAAACTGCAAATATCTTAATATCGACTTCCTATCTCTCCTACTTTGATGTTCGATTTACTTGATTGAAATGGACTTTAATGAGCAGCGTAAGTTTCTAAAAAAAAAAAAAAAAAAAAAAAAGAGAGGTAATTTTAATGGGGAACGGTTAATAAATGCTAGGAAATAGTCTGAAGCCATTAGTGATATCATTAACTAAAACTGCTAAAACTTTACAGGTTTATATGCCTCAGTGGGATTCAGTTTTCTGACCACCTCAATCAGACTGAGTAAAAGAGGGCTTAGACATGCATTTTATCCACTGCTAGTCCAACCATGTGCCTTCACTTCCCCACTCATGAAGCCAAACAAAAGACAAAACACAATGACACGGGCCAAACTGCAACCCATTAGGGCCAGCTAGCTGTCAGAACAGGTCAGCAGTTCTGCTATGCACTGGACCCTGTCTGAGTAGAGGCTATCCAAGCCCTCCTCGCTCACTGGTCAATTGACTTTTGGAGGCCAGTCAACATGCGTTTGGGAATGGTCAGGCTTGGTCTAGAGTCAACACGAATCCAAAAATGGAGCAAATCTGATGAGAAAAAGATGTAAGGGAACAAACGTGATTGAAGTTCACTTCATGTGCACGCAGCCATGTATCTTTTAAGCCAAAAAACCTTTCAACCTTTTTTTAAAAGCCACTAAAGTTTGTAATTTATAAGAATTTATAAGTATCACATTTTGAAAATATCAATGTAAAAAAAAAAGAATTTGAACCAAACATTTTGATGCCAATAACTCCCATCAAAATTAAAATCAAGGATATATATATAAAAAAAAGATTTACTGTATTAAAGTGTGCTGACACATATTTGCAGACAAACAGTCTCTCGTATTCCTTACTACCATAAGTGTCACAACTCCACTCCCTTGCATTAGCCTTGTGATGCTGTGAGAGAAACAAATATGCCATTAGAAGCACTTTTACAAGTAGGCACTCATCTTCCAATTAGCTTAATGTGGCCCTCTTCCCCCTATATTTTCCAGTCGTGCCCCACCTCTTCTTGTACACTCCCTCCAGTAAAATCTCATTAATCCACCCCTCCCCCATCTCCCCTAGTGCTATGACATATTAGTCTGTCATTATCCATCCCAGAGTCCTTTAAACAATGCAGCTAAACCTCTGTTTGCCAGGTTAATGACTATTAGCCAATAATTACAGCAGAGAGACGATGGGGTACCCACTTTATCTGGTGGACAGCTTCTGCTGTTAGTTTATTTTATCTGCCTCCCTCCACGTCTCTCAGAATTAATCTAGCAACGGCTGTATTTATTCATCTCTGCACTGCTGCAATGCATTCTTAATTCACGACGGTCTCTATTACTGTGGTGCTGGATGTTGTGTAATGGGTGTGTAGTCGGGCATCTACCTTGCAGATTGCTGACAATGAGCATGAGCAAATGATGGCCTTGTCACGGGCCACGGTACCGGTGTCAGTTAAAACAAATCAGGCAATTATGCAATTAGCAGTTTATGTGCTGGGCTGTATTAAAAGCTGGGGTGAGCAGCATTGTTAGACTAGATGGTGTGCATTAGGGATTAACGGCTTAACATGTATATGCTTTTCACTAATCATCGCCTATCATACTCAATGACTGAGTCTCTTCAGAGAGCAGTAGAGAGCGAGAGACAGACGTCCTGCCAGAGTAAAAAAAAAAAGGGAAATGTTACGAAATGCAGAACTACAATAGGGCTATGCTTTGTTAGCAGAATGCATATCACAGTTTAACAAAAATCACTATGGTAATATTTTTAATTCAGTGCTCAGAAGATGACGCAGAATTCTTATTATTACTACTTCTTGGACAGGGTGGCTCCACAGTGTAGTGGTTTACACATATCCCTAACAAGCAAATGCTCCCTGGTTTTATCCTGGGAGAAGACACCAATCCCTTTGAGGTTTGCTGAATCATCATGTGGAGCTACCCACTGTAGTGACCCCTTGTGAATTAGGAAGCAGCCAAAAGAAGTTTATTTCTTCTTGGGCAGGTTAACCAGTTAATATGTTTCTATTTTTAGAAATCTTATGAAGATAGGCAGGAGCTCACAGGCAACTCAGAGACTGCTGTAATTATTCTGATCTAAAAAGGTTAAAATGATTTTATATGCTACAAATACAAATTGGTAAATATGTTTATTATACAGAGGCTAATAATAATGAATGGATTGAATCTGGACCAGCTGATTGGTTTATGAGTAGGTTATTTGGTTAAGTGTGGCCCTATAGTATGTAGTAACTTAAATGGGAGAATACCTGTCTTCATATAGCCCATTGCCTTATGTACGTCTGTGCAGAATGATGGCTACACTTGTTCCCTGTAAACACAAAAATAATTCTGGTGATCATAAGAGCGTTCACTTGTATTAGTCAGGATCAATTCTCACAATGGCAAACCGAACCATGGGAACCACATTGATTCAGCAGTCACCTTACAGTGAATGTAATCTGCATTAAACCTCAAGGGAATCCCGATTGATCTCCAGTCCTGCTTTCAGATCCAGTTCTTTAAAAAAAAAAAAAAAACCTGCTCTATTCCTGTGTCCGCCACTTCAAGGAAGGTTAAGCAGAAGCTCCTTGTGATCTAAGAAGGTCTTGAACCTTGATGCTTCCTTTTCCATATTCCATATATTCTCTTTCTCTGCCCACCCTATATTGGGCTGTATGAATAATGCAGAGTATCTAGTGGCGAGTGGTGCCATGGGTGATGGGTTCACGCAAAGCCCACCGCCTGGAGCCATCACATCAGAGGGCAAGAGCTCCCAAGACACAGGCCGCTTCCCCATCGGCTCCCCAGTGGTAGGTCAGAGGTCATGTGTGAACAACCATCTCTACTTCTTCCCCTGTGATGAACCACAGGGAAATCAGTAGCTGCGTCCAGACGTGGGTGGAGGACATTTCAAAGAATTGTAGAGGTGGAAATTTGCACTCTGTGATCTTGGTAAATTTGTCGTTTATGATCTGCACATCAGAAGAATTTATTTTGACCATGTGTATGCACCTTAAATGCTTGATGTTTTCAATGCTGCAGAAGCTTAACTTGCATCTTATACACTGAAAGTTACTGAATAAACTACAGTTTTTTTCCTTTGTGCACACTGACGCTTTAATAAATTGTACAAAATTCAATATTTTGAAAGGACGATGGAGCTACAGAGACAAAAAAAAAAAAAAAAGAAGTACCAAATCCAAAAGATCACAGATAAAGTCCAGACAAGACCTTTTTGCACCAACTTATATTACTGATTAGAACTTGGAAAAGATCTGTTCCAAGTTTTATGCCTGCTTTATCATTTAATTAAAAGCCTTGCAAAGGGCATTGCCTTGGTCATTATAATTCTCATCACTGCCCGACAGTACTGTTTGCTGGGCTCTGGTGTGAGTAAATATGAAGAGGCCACAGGGCTTATTTAGCTATACCTGACACACTGATCAAGGAGCAGGCCACAAGATACCCTTCCTTCACCTCTCAACCTGATTTAACTCAGGCTTTGGTTAAAAATTCATGACTAGGTGTTAGTTGTTGCTAAGGGCACGCTAATCGACTGGAGTAAGATTTATACTGCAGTTGCGGACAACAAGCATGGAGAGGGGGGAGGGGGGTGTATTATAGAATGCTTTACCACAGACGGTGAGTCACAACCTGGCACATACAATGTTCCAGGTGGCTTTCAGTAAACAGTTTCTATTTCTCTCTCCACTAACTTGTCTTCTTTCATTATCTGTTTCTGGAAAGAAATCCATCATTTTAGGTCCCCTAACCTCTGACTCATCTAACTCTCCCGATGTCCACCGCCGCCACCACCACCACTGTGCCTGTTAAAAGCCGGTGCTCAGTGTTTTGAAAAAAATGGAAAGGACAGTCTTCTGGCCACAGCCCAGCAGAGGTGCAGATGGGGCAGCACATGGAAGCCATTTCAGGCCCCGGTGCACTGCAGAGCAATGTTGTGCTGTTCTCTAAGTTCAGAACCTCCGAAGAACCACCTTGCAGCACTTAAATGCAAGTAGCATTTGGGTCCGGACTGATGTATTGATTCCCTGTCTCTCTGCAAAAAGGACACAATAGCACAAAAACGCTGGCTTGCCTCACCCAGCTGTGCTAAGGAACCGTAGCCATGGTCAATGTGTAAAACTCAGCAGACCCAACACTGAGCTAGAGGGGACGCCCCAGAGAAGACGGGTGGAGTGATAGAAGCAGCGAGGGGATGCCTGATGGTTCACATTAATTGAGGATGATTCGTGTGATCTCCTGGGTTGGGATACAGCAGCCAGGTCTGTCGTGGGCCTGGGAGACAGATGTGGGGGCCTCTGCGCTCCCTCCAGGGCCAATGGAAAGCAGTGAGGCGGCTGAGAAATGGTCTGTCTGTCCAATGTGTGTGTGTTGGTCGAGATGCTTTTATTTCAGTCTTATATCACATCTCCTTTGTCTTGATTACTATTTTGGCAGGAAGCAGGAGTATAGAAGGTGTATTAACATATGCTCACAATTTGCTCTTTGGCTGCATGCTTATATTATTGCACTGTGTCTTGATTTATAAATCTTTTCTTTTCTTCTTTTGTGTAACACACGTTATCACATTGTATCGCTACTGTAAGTTGGTAAAAGCACTTAAACGCAAATTAAGCTTAAACGTATCCGGGCTGCAGCAAATAAAAATCAACATATTTCTCATATTGTAGACATATAACCTGTGAAATAGTTGCATCTCTACATTGTCCTTAAATGTTAACTCTCCACACAGTCAACATAATCTACACATCACTTCCAGGTTACTGTGTAAAAGGAAACAGAGAATAGATAATGGATTGTAGGTAAACTTCCCAAGTCATTTTGTTTTGGTATAGCTGGAAACAGATAGAGGTGTCTGTAATGTGCAGACACACTGCATTAGAAGAGCTTTTCAGCTTTCTGCTGTGCTTTTGCTGTGGAGCATGCAGGAGGAAAGAGAATAAGCTAATGGACTCTTTATTTAATGTGATCAGAGCCATTATTGACATGCTGCCAGGAAGATGCAAGACCATTAACTCGAGCCTATCTCTCTCTGGTACCTACCCCTCCACCCCACTCCTTTCCCTGACAGTATTTCACTGCCAGACTGAATCACATATGGAGGAAGGGCCACTAGGGCGTCTGAGTGCCCCAAAGGAATCTGTGTCTGTCATATTAACTAAGAATCTATGATACAGGCCGTTTGGAACTGGCAACAAAATGTTGCTCAGGATTCTGTAATTATAAATCACTTACAACAGCCATATATTACATTAGCCTTCAAATAATAAAGGAGGAACACATATCAGTAACTGCTGGATAAGAGCTCGGATTTTTTCTTATTTTTCAGTATGTTTTCATGTTTTAGTTGGCGCCGCAGCCTACCATGCAAATTTGAAATCCTGGGTTTTAAATCAGCTGTTATTACTCTCTCAGATACTGTCACATTCTTTCTGTATGTCTTTGAACTGTCTAATAAAACAGAGGGGCCAACAGTTAATCTTTGAAAGGACAGTTTATTTAAAAAAAAAAAAAAGTAGAGGGCCTGCTGCAGAATATTCCTTTACAAATCTGTATTTTAAATCTTGTGTAGTGTCACAGTTCTTCAAGACTAAAAATATATTTTAAAAAATACATGCGAGGGAGGTCAGTTGAAGGGTGAGTGGGACAACAGCAACTGCAATTTCCACTTTAATATACAAATGTAATATGAAAATCATTTAGAAACATATTTTGGAAACTATAACAAAAAAAAAGGCTGAAAGTAGTTGTAGTGTGCTGGTTTGTTAGTTGCCAGTTAAACTGAATTATTATGATTTTAAATTGTGCTTTGTTACTAAAGTGAGATGTCAAAGGAAAGTATCTGAGAGTGGCAAACACTAGTAGCACTTCTGTAATTATGACAGATGGGCATAAATATGTTGAGAATATGATTTGTGAAACAGTGCCCCGACTAAGTGAAATGCTCCCGACTTGCAAACAGTGCAGTCTTCCTGCTTTAAACTCCCTCACTAGAATTGTTGCCTGGCATGTAAGTTGGCTCATTCATCTTGGACGTGAATGGTGCCAGTGTGGCTGCAGTGTAATTTACACTACCCCAACCTAGGTGCCAGAGCCCATCTACCCCTGTGGCCTAGAGGCTTACAATACCAGTGGCACAGAGGAGGTTTTTGTGCGTGTGTGTGTGTGTGTGTGCGTGTGTGTGCGCGCGCACGTGCGCACACACGCGTGATTGTGCATGTCTGCGTTTGTGATTATGTGGGTACAACAGGAAGTGGTGCTCAGGTCTCTTGGGAATGAATCCAGGTCCCTGGGCCTGTCTACTGTCATAAGTTCCAGAATGGTGATTACTTACTGTAAAAATAAACACCATTACAATCTGCTGCTGCCTCTTTGTACTGTAACTTATACACCAAGAAAAGCTCTAGACCATCAAAACATACAAAATGGAGAACAATAACAGAAAAAAAAATCAAATATGCACTCTAAAATTTCAATGCCCCTTTTTTTAAAACCTCTGTACAGATTTGAGAATATGTACCATGCGACACCTCAAACGAATCCCTTTCATTTCTAGCGTTCCAAATGAAACTAAACAGTTAAAAGATGCCACAGCTCACATACAGCGAAACACGAAATGGGTGGATGATGGGGGTCATTCAGGACTGCTGAGATCTTACAAAGGCAGCAGATGTTTGATCCATCCACGGCACATCTGGTCCTCAACACACTCAATCCATTTCACTCAATTTCTCCTTTTTAGATTTTCATTGTTCCTCATGGTTCACTAAACTCAGCATTTCCCCTTGCGGCCCACAAATATTCATTTACCATCATTCATACTGACCACTTAAATTTGATTTTGCATGTGATTTGTATTCTTAAGATGTGACTTTTTTGCCCTCTAATCAAACATATTTTATACAGACTTAGCTCCAAGTTTGGGGTGTTTTTCAAATGGGTTTTGTCCTAAACCCCATTGTGTAAACCCAGTGGCACTAGTCAGAGGAAATGAAAGTTGTCATTCTCATTGTAGTGGACCCAGGGGGGGCTGGCGGGGGAATACAGTGCTTAACACTGTCGTTGTTTCCTTTATTGTTGAAAACAGAGACGGGTGTGTACTGCATAAGTCTCTGGATTCTAGAGTGCAACGTGATGAGAGAACTGTCAACTCCCCGTAACTCTCCATGCAACTTCCTTTAATAAATGTCAACTCTATGACCCAGCAGCAAATCCCTGGCAGACCGGGTAGTCGTGTCAGCAGGCCGGTCAGCCAGACAATGTGTGCGCGTGGCCCCGGTGACATGGGGGAAGTGGAGCGAACCACTGCTCTGTTTGTTCAGAGAGGGAATGTAGGACCACCTGGAGGCTCAGGTCCAGGATCGCCAGACAAAAAAATAACCTGCGAGTGTGTGTCTATCAAATGTTGGGACAGATTGTGCATTTGTGTTTGTGCAAATATACAGCAGAAATGTGCATAGAAAACATTTAGAAATGGCATATGATAACATATCAGAAAATTAAATACTTATCTAAATTTAAGTGCAAATTGAATGTGTTTCTGCTGTGTTGATAACAGTGTAAGCTTCTCTTGATTTAAGCGTAATCCAATCTTCCTCTGTTTGGGTCTGCCCTGGTTTGGTAGTGCTGTGCAGTGCAATGCTATTGATCCCTTTAGCCTTGCAGTCCGCAGGGTTCCTGTCAGTAAACGCAATGAGCCAGAGCACCTTCCATTCCCCATCTCTTCCCTGTGTAGCACTACAAGCTAAACAGCCATCACTGAAACTCAATACAGGCAGACTGGGCCCTAGTCGTCAGCTAGCAGCAGTGCCCTACAACATCCCGCGAGGCTTCGGCTAAGTCGATTTAGTGTCAGCCTAGCATCTCACCCCGTAGACCTGTGCCAGCCTAATATGTCGCGTTAATATGTCTCTCCATATGAATTACAAGGCTGTGAGAGGAACCCAGATGCAATAAGTATGGATTAGCTAATGTCCAGGTTCTGTCTGCGTCTTGTTGGGATGGAGGGTTGGGGGGGAGCTGACGATAGTAATAGCATCTAACTGGGTGTCTGGCTGTGGCTTCGAGGTGAGATGGGGGCATACAGGCTTCTGGGATTTCTAAGGAGCTCTGGGAAATAAACTTTCCTCCCTACAGCAGAAGAAAGGGGGAAAGGGCAAGGGAGGCAACATCGAGAAAGTGATTAGTGTAGAATAAGAGAGATGGAAAGAGTGCGATGGGCCGTTAATGCTTTTTTTCTGGCTATTGATCAACCTGGAGGGCTAGAGGTTTTTGGGTTAGAGGTCTTGGAGCTCTTACCTTGTCTGCTGTGTGTCTGTGTGTTAATGTGTGAACCCATTGATTTGTATTGTACTTGCATAGTTGCCCTGTGTGTAGGCCAAAGCAGCTGACAGGGGAAGAGTGGGATGGGAGCAAAGCTTGGAAAGAGAAGAAAACAAAAAGGTGGGCGAAGAGGTGAGCGTGTGGTCAAATGGGGGCGTAATTAGAAACCATGTTACCATTAAACTCTATATATTGATCAGCGATTATTCACGCATACACACACACACACACACACACACCATATTTTCCCCTCAGCCAATGTTCCTAGGTGTTTAATAATTTATGTTGCATATAAATCTAGCACACAGCTACCCTGTACCTGTTTATATTGTATCTACCTATTTAGCTGACTCCAAACCACTTCTCTGCATCCAATTTTCCCTCCTATATAACGAACTACTGATTATAAACACATGTTTGATTATTAATAGCACTGAGAATAGTCTGATCCTTATGCTGCTTTCAAAGAGAAACACAATTTCCTGTTTATGCAACATTGTGATTATTAAATAAAATTATTGGAACCTGGTTTTGAAATAAATGTGTTGATAAATGCTCTTTCTCAAGTCCCATACATTTGGCAGACTAAAAAGAAATAGAAACAGATTTTTTTTTTTTAGCTGAAACGCCTATGATATGAAACTTTGAAAAACAAAGAAAGTCAATTTTACTTCCACTTGCTTGCACAAAATATGTCGCAACAGTAGTTGTAAACACTTCTTTCTCACACATGCAACAGACAAACAGCATATGTTGTGTTTTCCTTGTAAGCAAACACACATTGTCCTCACATGCACACACACAGAGGCCATACTTGCCATTGGCAATCCCTGCAGGCAGATGTGGAGTGTCTGCCAGCGGCCTGCTGAGTGAATAGGCAAGTGTGCCTCAGTGCTGGGCACTATATGCTGGGTTGCTTTGATGTGTGTGCGTGCGCGTGCGTGCATGTGTGTGTGTGTGTGTGTGTGTGTAGGGGGGAGGTCAGTGAAACAGCAGAGGGACTGTGTAATCCTCTGACATGCCTGTGGAAAAATACAAGGATCCCTCTGACAGTGGCTGAACTAAAGGCTCAGAGGACCAGTTAGTATGTCTACAAGTTCACGTGCACAGGATTCACTGCAGGCTGTTTCTGTGATACAGAAACACAAACACGCGGGTCACGCACTGGCACACATCTACACACAATTAAGATGCATTATAGGGTTCAGAGCTAGTCTTTGTAGTGAGGTTTCTGGCTTGGTGACACTAATTCTTTAAGGGCTATGTCACTTTCAAGATTGCGGTGTAACCATGTAAGGTGCAGTCTTCTGCTAATATGGCATTGTTGTAAGCCCTCCGTGTGTAAAAACACGTGCACACACAATGCAGTGTGTTAACGCGAAACAGCGCAGTTTTCCTGCTGGAACGCAGGAGGACAGACGACATGTTTTGGCTCTGTACTCTGTGCTTTACATAATTGGAGCTTACATTTCCTTTAGTCTGAAGGCATGTTGAATTCTACACAGTGATGGGAACCAGGTCTGTTGATCATTAGATTCTGGCAGAAACTGGCTGCCACATGCGAATAATGCACAAATAATGTGTGTGTCTCTGCAAGTGTGTATGTGTGTGTGTGTGTGTGTGTGTGTAAATGTCTTCATCATTGGAGCAGCATGTAGCTGACGAAAAAAAAAGGGCTGATAAAAGGACATTAAGCTTATGAATTAGCCACAGGTCTAATGTGAGCTCTGTGAAACAATAAGCAACAAAACAATAGTAGACATTTCATCTTCTTATTGTCTAATCACCCATCTGACTGCCTGTGCATTTCCCCCCTTAACCCTTGATATACTCGCTAATGGCCCTCACAATGGAATTATTTACTACCCAAGGCAGGGGGGCAAATGGGTCAAAATTTGTGTGTGTGTGTGTGTGTGTGTGTGTGTATGCATGCGTGCGTGCAAGACCGCGCACTTGTGCCCCTTGTAGTCAAGAGTGAATGAAAGGGAATGATGGAATCATTGAAGCACGCAGGGACTGAGAGAAGAGGAGAAAGAAGAGGGGGACTGAAGGAGGAGTACTGAGTGCTGCCTGCTAAAGTGAAAAATCATGCCATGGTGCAGAGGGGCCTGGTATTGTCCACTGGGAGAAGTGACTACATCTATGCTGGCACTCAAGTGCTCTTATATACTCTCCCTTTTACCCGGCCGCTCCACGCACTCCCCCCACGCCTCTCTCAGTCTATACTGCCCGCTCTTTCTTTCTTCCCCAGTTGTCCCCTGCTCCAGCCCAGGTACAAATGGCTATTTGCTGTACAACTCCCACAACATGTTTGTGTCAGCTCATGCTTGTCCCTAACAGCATGTAAAACAAAAGAAGAAAATGGGCCCTTTCTTTATTCATAAATTGTTCCCTAGGACACAAAAGGCTCCTAAATGGAGATGTCAAAGTGCTATTAGAAACGTCTGCGCTAGAGGAGGCCGCACAGCCACTCTGTCAATAGGCTTTAATTCGCCAAGGAGCTGGGAACAGTCATTGTGTGAGCCTTTGTGTGTGTATGTGTGTGTGTGTGTGTGTGTGCGTCTGTATGTGTGGTGATTCCCCCAGCAATCAGTTAATCTGCATCCTCCTGAGTATCTCACCACAACAGGTCAATCCTCATTAAAACATGCAGGAATTACATTAATTATATGTGTTCTAAGTGCGTTTAATTCGCAGATCTTATTTGAGTTAGTCATCAAAAACTGTTATTAAATTGTCTGCACTGTAGCAATAGCCTTTGTTATGTGTGACTGACAAGGCGAAAATGATCAATTCACAGTTTCATATCCTTTTCATCCCTAATTGTGTCATGTTGAGACAAGTGCAGCTAAATCAAGAAGTGAGCACTAGAGAGATGAAGGCTGTCTGTGTAAGAGGGATCAACAGTGCTGCTAACCGTCACCTGCTGGGGTTAACCCTGCGGTTGCCAACGCTTTCAGAACTTACATGAAACACAATAGCAGACGAGCCTTTGATTCTCACACCCACACTTACAGCAGCCTTTCTGTCAGCTGCGCAAAATTGTGCGTTCGCGTTTGTACAGGAGGGCATGCATCGTAGACATATTTCCCCCTCTAATTAGCACAAGGGAGTCCTGGGGGCAATCAGACGGGAGGTTAATGAGAGGGGGAGAGAGCGGAAGAGACAAGGTAGGGGTGGCAAGTAACTCATGTCATGCTGCACTGGTGCTACCGTATAATTCACCCTTCTTATCACACTGTCACCCTGAGGGGGCATCATCCTCTTGGCACCCGCACTGATGTTTGGGCCTGTGACATTTCACGTGCGTGTGCATGAGAGCGGCTGTGAGAGAGAGAGAGGCCGTGCCTCTGCACTCAGGTGATCCTTCTGCCCAGTTTTGCCTCTTTCTGTCTGGAAGGCCAAGATGTGACAGCATGTTTCCCAAAGCAAAACAGAGCTGCACAGTCGTCTTGGCATCTGTCTGTTCTCAATTGGTGTGTGGCGGTGTTAGTGAATGAGCATCACGATCTACCAGATGCTGTGGCTGAACATTTTCCAGGCAGACTTTGCTCTGACTCGCACCATGAGGCAGTATCACCAGGAAGGATCTTTCTCACAGAGAGATTCACATTAGAGGTTAATAGGTTATTATATTTAAATGTTTTTATTTCTTTGTGTCTGTGAACTATATGTTTGTGTAGTACATATGTACAGCTGGCTGACTACTACTGCTATTTTGCCACCTGAATCCAGCAGAGAATTGTTTTTTATTACAATAAGACCAATGTTCAGATCTGATACGGTGCTTTACCTAGTAAAGGTCTGTAAAAACTAAGGAATTTTATTTTGAAATGAACTTTTATAGTAGTGTAACACAGGGTCATTCCTCTCAGGAAGAGAAAAATAAATTATAATCCAAATCAGTTTTTTCATTTAATGAATCACAGCAAAAACATGACTGCTTTTTGTCTTCAGGCTCCTGCTGAACCCCCCCAAAAATACTTAATTTGCTAAATTACAACTAATTTTCCAGTTGTGTTTCTTCTTTTTGCGTATCTCTTTCCCTCCCATGTTCTAGGCACAGGCTCCTAATTGTTACTGTGTGTTTGGTTAGGGCAATGTAGAGAGTGGAAAGGGTACGGTGGCTCATGTGGCTGTCACTCCAAACACGATGTGATGTGGAGCAGGGACAGGGAAAAGAAGGTCCTACATTATTGAAGAAGAGCGCTACCATTAGAGACATTTATACAGTAGACTGACTCGATCAAACATTAGCACAGATATATACACACACATGCACACTCCTCAGGGAGTAGGCCACAAACAATTTCCAAGAGGAAATGACAGGAATTATAGCTAAGATCAGAGGTTGTTTTTTTTCAAAAGCACTGTTTTCTGACATTTTTAGGTTTTCATGGTGATTTTGTTTTCATATTGCTGCTCCCTGTCTTTTCACACTCTGACCATCTCTAAAAGAAATAAGAATGAAACTAATCAAGCCGTCGCTTTTATCCAGAAAATAAATACGCCGCCTTCAGATGGGGTTTATATTTTTTGCCTGTCACACAGGAAACACAGGTCATTTTCTCCCCATGGCTATGCACAGAGCTTCCTGTTCCCCCTTATAGCCTTCTGGCTTGCCTTTGTGTCTCTCACCCGTTAACAATAACACTGGGGGCGTGCACAGACGTAAAAAGGTAACAGCTAAGAGAAGAAAAGATGGGCGGAAAAAGATAGAAGATGAGAGAAAAGAAAACAGACGGGTAATGCTGCTCACAAGCATCACTTGTCAATTTACAGCCGTTGCTCCCTGAACCGCACCATATAAATTTCCAGTGTGACATCCGTTTCTACTGCTTCCAAGCCGACTCAGGCTCCGTCCCACCAGATCTCCTCCCCAGACACATACTTGGAAACCTTAAGTGCAGACATTGTGCCAGATGTAGTCTGCCTTTCCTTTTATTTATTATTTTTTTCAGGTTTTGAAATGTTGACTTTTTTTTCTGCATTGGAATCACTGTGGGGGGATGTGAATGGATGGGGTAATGTCTCAGAGGAGTGCTTCTTTAGTGTATTTGATGTGGCTGCTGCCATGCACAGATCACATATGTGCACACACGCTGACTCACATCCATGCATAAAGGCACACAGACAAGAGTTTATGACAGTAAATCATGGGTGTGATGTGTGTGCGAGTGGGCCATGGATGAAGAGCGGGGCCAAAGAGCGCCAGGGGAAGCTGTGTATTCAACAGATAGAGAGACAGAGAAAGAGGAGACAGAGAGGAGCTTGGCACTGCTCATCTTTGACTGATGGTAGTTCTTCAGGGTTGAGACATGCCCTCCCTTTAATCTCTCTATCCTAAGACATAAAAATGGAAGAAAAGGCAGAGAGGAGGGTGGCTGAGGGGACCAAAGCCGAAACCTTCGCTGGGTCTTGTGCCAGATTGATTTTTGGACTACTTTATATCACTTTGTTTTTAAGGCAGACAGTAACACTCACCTACCTGCTAACACGCACACAGTGGATGGAGAGGGAAAAAAAAGAAAGAGAAATGATGAGTTGTGACTCACACTGGACATGACTTTAGTCTTGACTGGTTTAGTGTGAGCACATGGATGCTTTCTGGAGCACTGACAAGGCTTGTAACGAGTGTATCTAACCCCTAGCAAGTCAATATATAAAATGTCACCCATATCAAACCAACTTTAATGTTCCCTTTCTTTCAGTCTCTAACTCATACGAAACAAGGTGCTGGCATCATAGTCAAGAAAGGAATCTGCAAAGAAAACACAGCTTTTGTGGGAGTATGCGCTGAGGTGCTTGCAATAATACAAGATTGTGTTCTAAGTGCAACACCTGTTTCAACTTAAAACATGCAGGCCAGTAGCAAGATTAGCAAAACATGACCATAAAGGGAGAAGGTGGCTGGGCTGACGCTCTGATAACAGCCGGGGGGAAAAAAGGGACTACGTACTGCATTTATTTCAAAGCGCTGAAGCAAGTGATGTGGTCATAATGCTGAGGAATTCATTCCACTGCTGCACAGGGGTGAGCTTCTGTCGCTCAGCCAGACACAGTGCCTGAAACTGTCTATTTTTAGCTTTCAAATCATGCTGTGTTGAAAAAAGGACAGTTAATATGCTGCAGAATATATCCTGTAAAATACCCTCGATACAAACATTTAAGTCTCAGAAGTCCCTACCTGTACTGCAGGCTGCATGATAAATAGACAAAGAGATTTCACCTAACTCAAAAGGCAAAACAGAAATTTCCTACCCTATAACAGCTAAATCTGTAAAGTCAAAGCTATGGGAATCTCAGTGACATGCTCAGTATTTAAGCCTGGGAATCCAGCAAATCAGTGGAATCTGGAGATGTGCCTTTCCTGAGGGACACTGGGTGTGCAAGCTCACAGTACTAAGGAGACTTGATCTAGGACTGATCCCTGGAACTTTACCACGGTAATTAGGTTTGTCAGCTTGGCAAAGTAGGAAAACGCTTTGTACTGTGTCACCTCAACAGGCTGGAGTTTTGTTAGGGATCAAGATGTAGACAGCACGCCCCATACCTAAGTAGGCCTTCCTGCTTGACAAAGGTGTGATTCAGTGCTTAATGTGAGGCACTGCTGCTGACAAAGTCATTGTCAAATTGTCAGATCCCTTTGGCACATTTTTCACCGTCTGTGATTATATTGTCGGATCTCAGCGTGTATGCTGTGAAGGCTGGTGGCAAAGATCTTGACAGCAAGTCAGAGAGACGATTAACACCTCGCGTTACCATTGTCTCCCACTATGAAGTTAGCAGTGGTTAGCGCTGCAACACTGGCAAATGGTGGTGGCGTGCAGAACTGAGCTGCTCTACTCTGCAACTGGCCCTACATAAACACAAACATGACTGCACACACATGCACACATGCCACGCGACTGTGGTCTCCCAGTAATAGCTTTGTGCCTCTTGGGGCCTTGCACCGAGCGTTCCTGCTCTTATCTTTGTTTATGTAGAGGGCAAACCATCATGTACAAGTGTGTGTGCGTGCCCGTGCACAGGCTCTTGCAACATGCTTTTTTAAAGTGCACATTTAAGTAAGAATGTAAGTGTGCGCATGTGTGTATACTGGGGAGGTGATAAGGCAGTGCCTGGCACCAAAGCACCAGCTGGCACTGAGCCTTAGATCCTGAAGATGAGAGAGAGTAATATTGGTGAGTTTGAGAGTGCACACGCACACGCACGCACGCACACACACACACACACACACACACACAGAGCAAAAGATTAGGTAGAAAAACACAGAGAAGAGCACACCACAAGTACTTACTGGTGCCTACGCCTGAATAATTTGTTTTTGGTGATCTTGCATGCGTGTGTCTGTGCTCACCGAGGTCAGTCACCTGTAGCAGTCTATTGATCCTCCCCCTTCTTAAAGCCCTGTTGTCTTTGTTGATTACAACCTTTACTTTCCAACACGCACACTTTCAAGGCAGAGTTGTGGGAGCCAATAACTTAGATGTGCATCTTTAACAAAGAAAAAAAATAAGAAAAAAAATAAAGGACTAGAAAAGAGTTAGCAATGCCACTGGCGAGCTGTGAGAGCTAATGCATCATCGGGATTAAAACCAGTATTTTTGGTGACCCTGTATCATATCCTGTCTATGTCTGCAGCACTCAGCCCACAGAGAGCAGTGTGCCAGTGACAGCACAGCTCACTTGGTGGTCCCAGCACTCAGCCACTTACCCATTTAATAAGACAGACTTTAAGAGGACTGAGCCAAGCATATGCACAGTGCTGCTAGAGATTTTAATTTTTTTTCCCCTCTCTTTTACAAGAGTAGTTTTGTAGGCAGCCCAGGGGCTGGCATTCACCAAGGCTGTGTGTATGTGTGTGTCTCTCTTTCTCTGTTAGGTATACATTTATTAGCCATTTATTACTACTATTAGTCGCCTTTTCGCTCTCTCTCACTCTCCTTCACCTTAGTGAAATTCTAATAAACAATCAGGGTAGCACCATGCTGAGATGCTTTGTAATGGGCTCCTAATTAGCGACTCCAAACACAGAGAGCAGCTGCTTCACGCCTCGTTTTCTGCACTCATCTGCGCAAAACTGGATGAATTGATTCCATTTACTCGCCACTTAATGCACTGATTGTTTATTGGCATTGCTGGGAATAAAAACAAATAAATAAACAAAAAAATGTCTTTTGAGCTCGCAATGCATGCTAATACCAATCATGATATAAAAAAAAAAGACAAAAAAACAGACTGACCTACGATGGAATTTGAATTTAAAGTTTCTTCCTAAACAACAAAGTGCACAGCTGTCACTCTAGCCCTAACCCCTCCCTCCCCCACCTTCCTCAGACCTCTTTGTCCACCTCTCCTCTCCTGTCTCATGTGAAGTGAAGCCAGACCAATTGGTGCTGGAGAGGCAGTGTCTTTCTTTAGACCAGTAGCAGAGGGAAGGAAGAGAGAACGAGGATGTGGGGTGGGCGCGGGAGGCATCGCCCTCTCCTCACACCTGCATGACAGGTCATCCTGCTTAATAAAGCCACTCAAGCAAAACACATCAGAGCGAGAGAGAGTGAAAGGAATAGGGCTTTGCAACAAGCTGGTGAGCTGGTAAGGTGCTAACCTAAAAAAAAATATTTAAAAAATAAAATAAAATAAAGAATCGGTTAAGTCTAAACTCAGATGGCTCCATTCTGTTTCAGCAAACCATCCCACATTATTTTGTATTCTGCGGCTAAATTCCACAGGTGTCTCAGCACTGGTGTCGGTTCACGATGGGGTCAGGTAACATTTTAACCAGTGCCACACAACATGGAGGTACAGTGCAAGCTGTGTCCTTTCTGCCAACGACACCACAGCATCACGTAGCAACACAGGAAGTCAAACACAGCTGGGGCCATTGGTGAAAAATGAAACGGTGATAGAAATGGTACAAAGGACAACTACAGTACTCTCCAGTGTGTGGCTCACCGGCATGTGTGTGTTTGTGTGTGTGTGTGTGTGTGTGTGTGTGTGTGTGTGTGTGTGTGTGAGGTCCTCCGATGTGTGTGTCACACTCCTCTCCCTCCACCAGTCTGCCTAGCTCATTTCCTCCACAGGCCGCCTCCCCGCTACTTTATGAGTGAGAGCTTCTACATCTCTCACCTCAGGACACACTTCAGTGTCTAAATGTTTCCATTTGTGGGGGAAGTGACACACATTCACTCACACCGCAGGGCATTTACCCATAACTAACCATCTTGCATATAAAATGCAGTGAAATGAAAGTGATTGGTTAAAATTCTCACTCTCTGGGAACCTGTATGATGTGAGTCTTTGTGAACATTTTGGCCTCTAAAGTGGCATTTAGAGTATATATACACTTTCAGCTGCTATATAAACCATCAGACACATTATGTGGGGGAGAATTTATGTACTGTCTATTATTGCCATCATCATACATTTTCTACTCCTTCTGTGAGTGCTTTTTAGTCTGAAATCTTTATTTTTTTCTACAAATACTGACCCCAGAGGGGGTCTGCAGTCCCCAGTCAGTGCTTATAGTACACAAGTAATTTCCACAGCACTCCCTAAACAATTCAGCGCGACAATCAATGCAGGAGACTGGAATATCTCGTGCAGATCGATACAGTGGGATGCTGCTAGACAAACCGAGTGCTACACGGGATCAACACCTTCCCACACTGTCATTAGTGTCACTGACCTTGAAGTAAAAATTCAATTTCCCTCAACAACAACCCATCCCCAACCCCCTGAAAAGCTACTTCAGAATTCAGAAGCCATTTCCTCCTTCCAACGCAGGCAAGACAGGATATTATAACTTATGAAAAGGATCTATGGAGCGAGGGATGCTGACAGAAAGAGGGGGATTCTGTTTGAGGAGGTAATTATATCATGGGCTCCTTTGAAAATTAAAGAGGATGGAGGCTGGCTGAGGTAAATAAAAATTCCCGATAACAGCCTGGTAGATCCCCAGTTTCAATTAGAGTGTACGGATGACTATGGGAGCCTCTCCTGGGATGCTTCAGCTTCCAGTGAGGACCTATTGAGGGAAGTTTCCTGGGACACGGACACTGGGTAAAAAGAGAAAGGCAAATGTGCTGCGAGAGAACCAGAGATCCCATTACACTGATCAGTGTAGTGCGTATCACATGAAGCCGCCGAGGAGGAGGAGGAACGATGTGTTCAGAAGGGAAACAGAGAAAGAGGGCACCCCATTAATATGGGCAGAATATTCCTTTTTTATTCTAATTATGACATGCCAGTCGAACTTAGACGGAAGAAGGAAAGCACCGGTGGCCCCATTTTTCCACTTTGAGACAAGTGGACAGGAATAGCTACTCTTCTCTGAGAGAGACTAAAAGTTCGTAGAAAGGAGAGAGAGTGTGTGTGTGTGTGTTAGACTGGGGTCCATGGGAAGAGCTACAGCCAGGGAATCAAACCAGTGTCTCAGATAAAGCTGTAGCATTGACTACTAGGCTTTGAAGTCAGCCTGATCATGGGGATTTGAGGGGGGATATACTGTGTGTGTGTGTGTGTGTGTGTGTGTGTGTGTGTGTGTGTGTGTGTGTGTGTGTGTGTGTGTGTGTGTGTGTGTGTGTGTGTGCGCACGCACACGTAGCTTGCGAGTGTGGTTTGATAAAACCCCAACTGGGATCCCACTGGAGCCCCTAGACCTGACCATGTATGCTAAGCATATCATTTTCCCTTGCAATGTTTGCCCTGCACAGCGTGTTCCCTTCCCAATCAGATTTCATTAGATCCATCCCCTTTGACACGTACACACAGACACATGCGTCACTCCCATATTCTGACATGGAATATACCCGGTTTATGAATTTGATTACATACTGGATCGCCCCTCTTTAGATAAAATAATGTTTTGAAATTGACACATGGCCAAGCATGTAATAGATGCATTTAGGAATTTTGTAAATGCTGTGCAATTACTTAGCATGTAATAATAAAGTCAACAATTATCTTAAATCAGTGGATGAGTCATGTCATGACACAACTGAGTTCATGCCTACAGGACAAATAATGCCTCTCTCTCATGATATACTATGCATGCACAGATATTGAGAATATGTCCCTAATTCTCTGCCAAAACACAGAGAATCACCTTAGAGGTGACAGCTGAGTTGATATTAGGCCAGTTGAGATGTGAGAGGGTAAAAATGACTACACGTGGACAAAACAGAAAATGATTTTAAAAAACAACCCAACATATTCAGTTAGCGAAACATCACCTCAAGCATCAATATAGCCAAATAAACAAATGCACTACTACAGATTAAAGGACGGCACACGAATAACCCACAAAATACTAACAAAAAAGCAATGAAAAAAAATGACAATAATAGGGAGCTCTGGTTTTTCTACCTTCTCTTCATAACACAGGCAAATGTGTTAAAACCAAGCTGAATTTGTGTAGCTGCTTGTGAGGCCTTGTTGTATCTATGGTAAAATTCAGACTACCTTCCAAATCCAATATAAGGGGAATTATTTCCCAAATTCCTGCATACAATGTAACCTGCTCATAACCTTTCTTCTCCAGCTTGAATTCATTTGAGGGCTTGGGTTAAGGATTCAAGAGTGAGGGACTGAGGATTTGGCATGGGCAGGTCTTGTATAAGGAGCTGGCTGCAAGCTCTGCAAGCTGTGAGAAAAGGGACAGTGTGAAGGTTTCTAACTTCTGCAAACATTGCATAATTTTTTTGATTGTTTATTATCACACAGTGCATGGATTTAACATTTGCTGTTGAAAAGCATTTTTCAACATACAAAATTGGCTATGTTATCAAATGGTGGGGTTTTAATGCCTTACTGATAGTGCTGATCTACCTTTCTCTGACTGATCCTCTTATCTGAAATCGCATCCTTTTATCTGTAGCTTACCAAGAGGTGAGTGATTGAGAATAAGAAGGAAGAAGACACCCTTAAGAGCTCTAGGGAGGACAAGTGTGTGTGTGTGTGTGTGTGTGTGTGTGTGTGTGTGTGTGTGTGTGTGTGTGAGGTGTGTGTGTGTGTGTGTGTGCGTGCTTGCATACAAAGGGGGTAAGAATCACCTTGATTCAGTACACCGGCTGTCTTTGAAGTGTCTGGAGCCCAGCACGGCCAGCACAGAGCCAACCATAAGCCTTCCAGCAAAAATCGAGCCTGACCTCCCCACCAAATCATAACCATATGAACATAAGAATTTCCACCTTAGGAGAATGCTTTCTCCCCCGCCCATCTCCCAGGGTGAGGCATTAAGTTGTGATAACAGAAAACAGGTTCTGAAAGGGGGGGGGCATTTGGAGGTGATGGAGGGTGGAGAGGAGGACAGGAGGACAGAAGGAAAATGGGGGTTACAAGTGTGCCGTATGGAGGAGATTGGAGAGGGGGATTGTGTCCAAAAAATGTTGTTGCGCACAGCCTGACTACCTAAAATGGAAGTTTCTTAGGCGAGGATCAAGAGATATGGTGACCTTCACAGTTGACAGACTGAGAGACAGAAGACGGGAGGGGGAGTGGAGTGGGAGAAAGGGAAGAAAAAAGGAGACAGAAATTTTGAAATGTGACTCTAACTCAATAAATACCTTTCTAAACCACTATAGAGAAGCCGAGTGGTACCTTTACTAAGGCCTCAGGACCCACCTGCAACTGGAAATGGTTTCCTGGCTTACTCAAACACTGTTGCACCCTAATCCATGTAATTACATCCCATATTCCACATGTGTAAGTACACATGTACAACATTACAGTCACATTTTCTTTTTTTGTTTTTTTTCTCCCAAAAGTCTCCACCTACCTCCGATGCTAATACTCACTGGAGAAACTATACATTTACCAAGTGAGTACATTAAAAAAAGATTGAAGATATTTTACAGTATAATTCACTTGAAACACATCCTCATGTACAGCCATCTGCCACTGAAACAAAGCCCCATGTTGGCGAGCCTTTGGGGTGGACGAGTTGTGATTTTGTGGCTCTTTGTGTGTGTGATAGTTTGAATAAGCATTCCTCTGAGTGTGTGTGCAATTAGGGTTAAGTCTGTGTGTGTGTGTGTGTGTGTGTGTGTGTGTGTGCGTGTGTGTGTGTGTGTGCGTGCGTGTGTGTGTGCGTGTAGTGTGTGTGTGTGTGCGTGTAGTGTGTGTGTGGTTGCGTGGCGGTGGTGGTTGTTAGCGGTTCCATCTGGGTCTCCTGGAAGCTGTGTGGAGTCAGGAAAACCACATCTCATAAAAGCGGAGGCAGCCCAATGTTCTACAAGGACAGAACATTACTGAAAATGTCGCTCAGGAAAACCCTGGGCTTCAGCCCACATGTTGGCTACAAAGCCTCTCTCTCTCTCTCTCTCTCTTTCTCTCTCTCTCTCTCTTTCTCTCTCTATTTCCACTCATTCACCCCCCCCCTCTCTACTTCTTTTTTACTTGGTAAGGGATAAGAAAGAAGAAGACAAAATAGACAGTGGGGAGTGTGGGAGACAGAGGCTGAGACAGAGAGAAGCCAGCACTGATAGCAATTCCATCTGTCGGTATCAAACAGAGGAGTGAGCAGTGACAGGCTGCGGGATGGGGTGGTGGTGGTGGTGCACGTTGGCCGAAGGTCTGTCTGGAAGCAACCATGGGAGAGGAGTGAGGATGGAGGGAGAAAAGCATGAAGGTGGACAAGGTAAAAGTCCTGCCAAAGTGAAGGGCAAAAAAAAAAAATCTGGCATCAAATAAATGTATCTGTGTTCACATACCGCCTTGGATTGAACTTGAATTCAGGGGAATAAGGGAGAAATTGCAGGGAAAGCAGCACAAAGGGTAAAAACCAAAATACTACACACACACATACATAACTATCAGTCATCACTCTCTGGTGAAAACCTCTGAGCTCCAATTTTTATGATTCCACAGACATTTTAAGGTTATTCAGTGTCAACAAAAAAAACCCTAACATTTAATAAACTGCTTAACGTTTTTCAGTAAAGTAGTCTATTATAATAGTAGAGTTTCAATGAACTGATTGACAGACAGGGTAAGTTTTAGACAGTCAATTTGAACTAGAAAGATATTTAAACTATTACTTTATTATGGGTCTGTCCGGCAAAGTAATCAAGTCTTGATTAGAGAGGCTATAGTTATATTAGTTAACCCAAATCTTCTTATGTCATAATGGCTGCGTGAGCATCAGCAGCAACTGATGCTTCTTATATGAATGATCAAGACATGAATGATTGCCGATGTCTATTTTTGTACTTTAACGTATACTGTGTGTAAGGTATGTAGGTGTTTGGCTCACTTGCTGTGATCAAACCAGAGTCTTGCGGAAGCTGCGCTGAGTTCACCACAGAGTAGCTCTCTACCTGAGAGCACATAACATCCATAGAGAAAAGCACTTATAGAGACAAGCGCGCACACACTCATCTCCAGTTGAAAACACAGGGAGGTTTGTGCGTAAGCATGAGACCCGTGTGATTCACACAGGAACAGAAACGATGATAAGGAGGAGGCCCGGGAGTCGTTATGGGCGACTGTTCGCCCCGGGCTGGAAGGCGAGTCTGGTTTCATGGGCCTGCTGGTCAAAAATTAAAAATTAGGGCCTCAAAGAGACAGAAAACGTATTGGTCAGACAAAAGAAGATGAATACTAAAGCATGGCTGTTCGTGTGTGCTTTTTTTGGGGTGCGTTCAAGATGTCTGATGGACATCAGAGGAGCTGCCGGTGTACTGAGGTGCATCATGGGAATCCAGAAACGCACTCAAGATGGAATTTTTACTAAATCTACTGGGAAAATTGTTAGTTATTACTAGAGAAAAACAAAGGCAGAATAAATAAGGGAAGCAATATGTTTAAATACAAATAGCCATTAACAAGAGACTTCATTAGTTCATGCTAGTTCCGAAATAGTCAATGCATCTGCTTGGTAATGACAGTAATTTATATCATATCTTATTGAAATAGAAATTAATATCATTACTCCTGTGGCCTAAACTCTTTCCAATCCTAAATCAGTGCAGGCAATCCTTTGAAAGCCAGACTGCTACGGTAAAGTAAATTATCATCAAATAATGTCCCCTGACATGAGTATAAAAAAGACAACTTATTATCTATCATCTGCAATAAAGTTCTTCTCATTTTATCTCTCATTTAGTGCGATGCAGTGGTGGGAAACACGCCCCTGACATAAGGCGTCACCGGGAGGCTCGGTGAAGATGATTGAATTTCATAGCTACTTACAGGCTAATAGGGCCGTACAATGACTACTTACTGTCCTTAAGTGACTGGCTGCTTCTCTGTGGCCGCGGCCCCTTTGAAGCCCTTCTGAGGAGATCTAGAGGATTTAGTCAGTAGCGTGACATGAGGCTGAGCAGTTGAGCAACAGTGCTCCCACCAGCTGACTATTAGAACCAGCTGATAAAAACACAGAGGCTGCAACTATGGGAAGCACCAGTACTCCAGTGGTTGCTCAACGCAAGGCTTTCTCACACTGCAGACTTAGCGCATTTAGTCAGGTTTATGAGGGAAAATATTAGGTTTGAATGTGAGGGGATTTTTAAGCTGATACAGCTGGTGACTGACACTTAACCACTGTTATTCACAAAACATCAATCTTTTTTTTTGCCTCCTCAAAAGTGGCAATTTTCTTGCTTTTTTTATCGCATTTAAGAGGCTTATTTCTCAGCATAAATGTCAAGTGACTTACTTGAAAAAATGAAATAATAAAGGTACTGGTGTTTTAATTTTGTATTAAATAAGACAGTTAATAAGTAAGTTTTTTAAATGAAAAATAGTTTTATTTTTATTATATTTCCAGGCCCTGTTCTTATAATAACGCGCAGATTGTAAACAAACTGCTGGACGTGTATTTGTGTGTGTTCTTTTAAAAGGAACTAACTGAACTGGTGAGCTCTTCTACACACAGAGGCTGTTTCCACATACAAACCACCTTGTCCTCATCATGCTGTTCCACTTACACTCTTGGAAGACCAAACTATATATGCATGTGCACACATATGCACACGCACAACTAACCACATGCACATGTTCACTTGCTCTTAACTAATTCATTCAGGAACACTTTGGTTTGGGTTTCAACACCAAAACCTCTGTACCTTTGATTGAGAAATGTGTCTGACTGCAATTATCTGGGAGGGGAGGGTGAGGGCAGGGATGGATATGGAGAGGAAACGTGCTACAGCGGTTTTATAGCTTGATGGCGTGACATTTTTCTCCACTTTTTTTTTTTTTTGCCAAAAATGCCTTCCATTTTTCCAGAAGAGGGGCACAGTGTTGACAGAACAGGAAAAGGAGGCACACTGAAATCGAAGTAAAAGCAGAGAAAATGGGAAGAAAATGGATGGACAATGGGGTTGAAGTGGCCGAGACTGCCAAAGCTGTGCTTTTGTTCGGTAAATTTGAAAATAACTGCAATGCCAAAGAAAATTTTAGATAGATTTGGAACTGATGGTGATGATAACCACAGGAATAACAGCCACTTAAAAAAAAAATTACAGAAAATTGTAGGCAAATAGAAATGTTTTTCAAGGCCAAATTTGTGTGTAAGAGGAGAGTAAATGCAGTTAATAGTGGGACTTTACACTAAATCCATATGATGCTTTGCGTGCATGGTACTGAAGCATATGTGCTGGTTACTGACCTGCAGTATGTAGCCCCTGACGTAGGTCTCGGAGGGTCCAGCCCAGGCCATGCAGGATGTGCAGCACCTCCTCCTGCTTGAGCACGGAGAAAAGGCGGTCGAGAAGTATCTTGAGCCGGACAGGTACCGCCTGGGTGCCGTACAGCATCAGGCTGCTGATGTCAAACACTACATTGGACTGAACGATCTCCACCTGGGTCGGGTGGTAAAGATGCTGGGTGCTGAGTTTGTCCAGAGCTGCATGAGTGACCCAGTGGTGCGGGGGGAGGGAAGAAAGAAAATATACACACACACGCACACACACACAGACATGCACAGTTAATGACTATCAAGTTTCTCTCTCATCTCATATCTTTCCTCTTAGGCTACTGCCTAGTCAGCGCTAGCTGATAATAACATGTCTATCAGATAAAAGCAATGGCATTAATGTTATTATCCACCATTCTTTCCATTTAATCTATAATGTCTGGCTCTTTCACATTTACGCTGCCCTTGCACCTTTTATTTTTATTTGCCTCTTTTGTCTCAATGCTCCAGCTCCACCAGGTTTTACCTTTAACCTTAACACCTTTTGACCTATTTATTTA
>JAMQGT020007516.1:32500-59192 GCA_024447675.2 Pterophyllum scalare | reverse complement strand
TTGGCACTGTTAGGCCTTTCGTAGTTCAGGTATTGCTCACTGTCCTCAGTGTGCTAGGTAGTGCTAAAATCACAATGTTGCTTGTTCACAAAGCTCAATACTCTGCAGCCTTCTTAGTTTGGAATGATCAACAGTGTCAAATGCCTTGGATAAATCAATGAACCAGAACTGCAAAACATGCTTTCCTAACCAAAGACTTAATTATACCGCTCACCACCTTTAAGTCTGTGGTACTGGTGCTTTACTTCTTCCAACAGCCTCTCTGGATATTAGTGTTTAGATACCTGTCATTTGCCCTTAAATGGGCATGGTATTATTATTATTATTATATGTAGTAATAGTACCATTATGCTCTTTCAGCACACATTTTCCCAAAGCATGAGGAAATGAACAAAGCTGGTAACCAGTAAACTGATGCTGTATAATTTTACATCCACCCTGGAAAAAAGATCTAATCACACAGCACCACAGACTGTGACAGTTTAACATTCTGTACAGCAGCAACAATTATGACAGCAGACACAAACTTACAACAAAAGTCCTTCATTTTGGCCCAAATGGACAGCATTGTTTCCTTTTTCTTTTCCACACTGAGGTTCTTTCTCTCATCATTTCAAGACATCACGAGTTGATGCTTTCCAGATACAGTACGAATATCTACTACAACATTTTTCCTTTTTGGATTTACTGCATGCACTATAGTTAAGGATCATCCAAACTTAGGCACCTAAAATGAGGTGATTATGGTTGGGAACCCTTTCTCTCTCTCTCTGGAGCAGGCAGAGCCCTCCACATAAAATGGCGTCTGATGGCTCTAACAGCATACACACTGCTTGTTAAAAGTCATACACTCAATGCATGCCTGCTCCAAGTTTTGTTATTAGTGTGCTTATTTTTGTCAGGACTCATGTACCAAAAAAACATCTTCAGGAAAGTAGGGTCTGGCCTCCATCTAATCATAAGACCACAAAGTAAACTGTCATGTCCTCTGGGACACGGCTACGGCTACCTAGAAGTCAGTCAGCTATTTTTATAAGTTGGTTCACAGGTTCCCTGTTGTAAGGCACCGTGCCAGTTACATGGTTGTCAGCCTAAGTTCCTGTTTCACACACACACACACACACATTGGCCAAGCCTCATTAAGCTCCTTCCCAAGCTCCTCATTTTGTCCCTAATTAGGGGAACCAATGGTTTTGCAGGATCTGGTCAACCTCTAAGTCACTCCAAGCAAAGATGTCCTCCCCACAGTGCTGCTCAGAAACCATTAGAAACTTTCAGGACATTGGATGCTGACATGTTTCCCCTTTAAAGTGCCTCTGTGTGACTAGCCTGCCATTGCTGACTGACTGCTGTGTATTTACTCCAAAGTGTAATGGGTGTCACACAAAAAGTGATCTGTGGACCTCTGAGGTAGCAGAAAGGCGCTGTGTGTCTACGTCACACAGCCCTCTGTCTCTAGCTCGCCTTTAATGCATCTTCTATCGTCCCGCAGACTGTCTCCTCGTCACCCATCTATTCATCTCCCCTCTCAATAGTTCCCTCTGTTCCCTTCAACTCAGTGTTTCCTCTTCATCCCTCTGATGTCACAAATTCAGATATGAGCTTCTCTGATAACACACACCCTTGGACACTGCAGCCTTGTTTGAAAAGGGAGTGATCAGAGGATGAGAAGAACAAGGGAAGGGGAGCAAGTCAACAGCGTGGGTATTTTCCAAAGCTGCAGGAGAATGTAAAATGCAGAAACAAAGGAGGACATGTAGGCTAAAAAAACATGCATGAATGCCTCTGAAAAGGCCTGTGTTGTGTTGCTGGCTTGTCTCATCCCTGTGACTCGGAGCCAGCCGTGCCTGCCAGGGCACTACTGTTCAGTCTATTTCTGTTATCTGCTCTCTTTCCCACGAAGAAGAAACAGCTCACCGCTAATATCCCTAACTCAGTGGGGGTGTGACAGTGTTGCCGAATGATCAGACACTTGTCCGTCGTGTGAGTTCTGTAACAGGCTTTATGAGGATTTATTGACACTGTCACATAAACACATGATTCATTCAATAAAAAAAAAAAAAACGCAGTGAATGTGTGGAAGGATGAAACAGCTATTTAGTTTCTTTTATTGGTAAATTGCATAGTATAATTAATACATTGTTAACACATGCTCCTCCTTTCTGCTTCTCTGTCTCTGTGGCCTGATTCTGCTGGAGGCCTTTTCCTGTTAAAAGGGAGCTCTTCCTCCCCACAGTCACACAGTGTTTGTTCATAGCGAACCATCTGATCATTGAGGTTCTCCCTCTAATATTACAGGTCTTTGGAAATGTTGTGACAACTGACACCATAAAAATGAAACTGAACTGAACCTGTCATCATCATGATGACCCTGACTTCCTAACCCTGACCCTTTTATCAGGGTAAAACAAATAATTATTCCAATGGACCCACATCAAAAACTACTTTTAAACAAAATCATTTTAACTTCTATCCAAACATATAGTTAGGACTATGGTTAGGGTCATTGACAGTAATAATGTAGACCTCGTAGGGTTATTATCGCATTGAACCAGTAAATGTAACTGATTTGAACATTTAACTTAATAATCAACAATAGCAAGAGGTTGAAAAAATATGTAAAAACCACTGGGTAGCAACCATGGCATTTTGAAGAATGCAACCAATCTTCTTATAAGGGAATAAACAGTGACAATGAATTGGGTTTGATGAGCTGGGAGGGGTCGTGGCCTGGAGAAAAGTCCCTGACGGGATGAAGCTTTTACATGTGGTAAATGCATCAATAAAAGAGAGGATAGGGTTGACTTTAAAACAGTAATACACAGAGGGACACTCGCAATCAATGTGGCAAGGGTGGATTTAATATAATGCGACCTTTTTAATGCCTACTGTATGCCTTTGCCTCAGACTACAAACGCAGCATCAAGCTTTATAAAGCGCTCCTAACCCACAACAATTTCATTATTCTGAGTTCTAATAGTGTTTTATTGCCTTAGGGTTTTTACAAAATATCTCGTTCAACAGTTATTGATTCAAGCCTTGAAATGCTGATAACAGTCCTCGAAATTAATCAGTCCGCTCTGATGCTATATGTTAACTTTGCTTTCATGGGTGGAAACAACATTCCAGCAAGAAAGCATGTGAAGATACAAAGCCTTCAAGAATTCCCGGTTTCAGAAACTGAACCTGCAACATTTTGGTTTTTTTATAACATCTTTCAACCTTAGATGTCACAGTTTTTCATTAAAATGTCCAGTACAGGGAACATTTAACTGAATGGCGCTGATGGGGTTCATAAATGATGTCTTATCCAAGGGATAGACTGCATTTTAGAGCGCCCCCACTAGTATGACGTAGAACGTTTAAATGCCAGAGTTTGATATTTAGATGCACAGAGAGGAGAAATTATCACTTTAAGCCTTCTTTAAAGTATAGAAAATAATAATAATACTAATAATGATGATAATAATAATAATTAAACTTTTGTCAAAGTTTCACAAAAACAGCAGCATATCATGCCCATGCTGCATGTCAAAGATAGGACGTTATTAAGTCCCGCTGATGCAGCGGGAGCGATGAGGGAGGCTCCTCGCACCAGACGGGGACAGTGAATGGCTTCCCATTTTGTTGGCAAATAGGACCGCTGGCGGTCAGTGAGTGATAGCGGGCTCACTGCCACAGAGATGGGCTCAAAGCGTTCATGTGCCTACTCCACTGCAACACAATCAGCTCCGATCCTCGGCTTTCTCTAACCCAGCTTTATCATCACCTAGAACCGAAGCATGGCTTAAGCACTTTTTTTTTTTTTTACAGCATGTAAAATCCATACAGCATAAAAATGATAAATTGCTATATTCAGTTTTAAAGTTGTCTTAAGGAGACAAATAAAGGCTATATGGCGTCAAAAAACGGGACGCAGATGATTACACTGGCTGTGTCCTTATTCATACTATAATCTCAACATAGAGTGTTAAATAAGACAAACTCCAATGAGCACTCAGGATAAGTACCGCTCCTTTTTTCGCGGAAAACATTAATGAACTGTAATGAGAATGAGCGCATGTAAATGCAGCTCCTTCCCCTGGCAAAGCTTCACACTGCTTTGAAAATGCGTAAGACATGATTTTCAGCTCATGGTTTCTAACATCGCAGCATCCGGAGATGGATTAAAAACGAAAACACTAACAATAACGTGTGTGTGTGTGTGTGTGTGTGTGTGTGTGTGTGTGTGTGTGTGTGTGTGGGTGCACTCGGTTAACTAAAAGTTCCATTGAATACATCCACTAAAATACATTTTGCTGAGAAGAATTGCCGATTTGAAGAGTTGCCCTTACTCATTCTCGGAATTCCCTAAATGACGCTCTGGCTCCTATTTAACCTCTGTGAATGAGCAACGCATTGTTAAATTGCATGGAGATAATGGAGATAAGTGGCAGTTCCTCCCCAGAGAAACGCGCCTGCTTCCATCCTCGGGGGCTCACGAAGTAGCGACTGTCCACCAGCGGTGGACTCCCCGAGCGCAGCCCGGCTGGGTGTGACTTGAAAATACGGCGCTACCCTCAATTCAGGCTGGACAGCACAGGGGCTGCAACACAGCGAATAAATCTACAGGTAATTTCACAGTTCAATATTCGTCTTTTTCTCTTTATTGTAGCCAAAACGAGCCTAATGTAGAGTAATTTCTAACAAAAACAAAACAGAAAAAAGCGTATTGACGCCAAAACTAGCTGTGCTGATGACGTGTGTGCTGTAAACTTAATGGTCAGCAGGAAGACTTGTTATTTTTAAAGAGAGAGGTTTTACCGTGAGTAAGTTACCAGTCCTTTTGATGCATAATGACAGTGGTCAGAGCTCGGTGCGTCCCCGGGATGTCGCCAATTCCAATAGAGGGTCCTAGGATAAGTCCACCAAACGCATTATTATGAACGGAAATCTCTCCTTACACTGAGCAAAATAAATGAGACGCTACTGGGATGGAGAGGAGGTAAAAACTCAGGCAGGAGTTCTGACTGTCTGTTGAGTTCCGACTGCGCTCCCAGTGCGAGAAACAGCTTCAGAAAATCCCGACTGTATTCTGCTGCTGCAATTTTCTTACATTGTTCCCAAAGATAGCGTCCTCCGCTCCTCATTAACTGTGGGGGAAAAAATCCTCTTTTTTAAAACAGTAATATTTTATGTATTTAAATTCCAGAATTTCTATGACTTCCTCTCAGAAAAAAGTTATTCTCCAAATGTGAAATGCTCCCCGGTCCGCCTGTCGCGCAGCCTTCCAGGTGAATGTGAGCGCAGAAAGGAGCGGCCAATCAAAGAGGGCTCGCGCGTGTCTCGGGAACCGCCGTCCCCGGCTCGCGGCTCTGGAGCGTCCGTGCCTGTCTGTGTGTCCGCGCGCAGCAACAGCCGGATTCCTTATTTGGAAGCCCGGGGCTCGCGCTGCAGTCAAGAGTTTCAAATTGTACCAAAATGACTTCCAGGAAAATCTTTCAAAATAAAACCCAGAACGCGCTGAAGTGGCTTGTAACCAATAAGTCGTAGATAGAAGTGTGTGTGTGTGTGTGTGTTATATGCATATAAATAATAAACAATATTAATAAGCATACATGTTTTCTTTATGCGTGTATGTATTCTTAAGTTCAAACTGTCCCCATGACTTTCAGATTTCCAGCTGCAAATGCAATGACCGAGTTTATTATTTTTGTATATGACAACCGTACAATAATAATAATAATAATAATCCTATACTCAAGTGCGGGTTCCCCCTTGGGAGCGCTCTTATATCTGAAGGTAAAAGCACCCACTTTCCTGCCAGATTGTGTCTTTATTGCGTTCAAGGCTGGGGGCAGGGGGGCGGGGATAAAATTCACCCATCAGCCCCCTCTTCTGGAGTCAAACAGCTTCAATTGGATGTTGCGTCAGGGCTGTGGCACCACCTATATTAACGCAGAGAGCTGGAACGTTAATAAACAGCCATATAGTTCTTTTTTGTTTTCTTTAACACGTTAAACAAGAATTCTCAAGAAATGTAACAGATACATTAACATTTCTAAATCATACTCCATCAATAAGGGGTCAAACAGGGATGGGCTCAGATTATGCTCACAGTGTTAAATAAAATGTATTTTACCGAAATCATTTAACTGAACATATTTGATTTCAACTGAATTTTAAAAAATGGTATATTCTATTTTATTTACATTAATTAAGATTAAATTTATAGGAAAAGATATGTATAAAATTAATTTATAGCATGAAAAAGTGTCATTTTTGTTGAGAGAATTCATTCATGGGGAGGAGTGTTTCTACAACTCTGGCTGGAGGATGTGGCCACAGTCTGTCAGTGGATCTGAGTTTGAGTTAACTTCTCATCTGGGTTAGGGTTAGTGTCTGTTATTGGTTAATGTCCACCACTTTTTGTACGATTACCACCTGTTTGGAATACTTAACTAGAAATACTTTTGAGATAATAATGTAATGCCAAAATTTATGAGACATTGTTTGAAATTTAACGTACTAGTTTCTGAAAATCTGACTGTTCAGCTTGTGTCTGCAATAAAACCCTAACCCGTAACCTTAACGGGCTGCTGGTAAACCTAGGAGATTTTAACAGGTTTGTTACCAAGAGCACACAGACATATGACGTCAGTTTATTTAGCAGTGAACTCATAAACCAACCAGTGCTATTACATTGAAATATTAACACAATAAACTAGTTTCTTATCTGATGTCTGCTTTCTTATTATTCGTATAATTCACTTGAATGCCACATGTACAGTATATATATATATATATATATATATATATATATATATATATATATATATATATAAGCCAGCCTTGAGGATGTGTCAGTTATTTCAAAGATAAATATCAATGTAAGTAATTTTTTAAAACTTTATTATCACTATTATTCTGTCTTATGTTCGACATGGATGGATCACAACTAAATTAGAGACATTAGTTAGGAAGCCTGTTTTTGTCAATGTTACCATATAAAATGTGTGTTATGAGGTGGCTGTTTTTATGTGAAGGGAATGCGTTTGTGTGCATTTCCACAAGATACAGTGTTGACCTACACTGAATAATCTGGGAGAATTCTGACCCACGCAATTTCAGGGCCTTGAGCTGAATGTGAAGCCATCACTTGAAATGCACAATGACAACAGTAACTCGCCCATGTATACACTGAAACGCAAACAGCTATTAGTGGCAACAGTGTGTCTAAAATCGCTGATAGAAAGAAACCTAAGCTGTAAAATGAGGAAATTCATTCATTTTATTCCGCTTATGCAGCTGCGTTCTGTTTTCTTTAACCCTAAGATGTCATCAGAGACGACCCCGAGTCAAGCCCTGAACCAGAGGAATGCGTCAGTTAGAATTATAGTGTTAGTTGGTGTTTTAGTGTTTTACTGTCAAGAACTTCAAGAAAGCAATTTAAAAAAATCAAAAATTACCAATTCTGCTAGCATGGGGTTAGTTTTAGGGTGGCCTAGACTTTAAAGGATTAACTAATAAATAATAAAAGGTATTTTTGACCTTTGTAGTTCATTAGTAAAACATATTTTCACACCACTGTTTTGAATTTATGGACTTTAGAGTTTTGTTTGTTAATAAATATTTCTTGTTTACATTTTCATCTTCATGTATTTTCTTTTGTTGTTGTTGTTGTTGTTTTTTTCCAGTCTTGAGTTCCAGTTTGTATTACAGTTGTGTTTTTCCCACTTCCCTATGTTAAGTTAATTCATGCATCTCCCTGTTTAGTTATGGTTCTCACTTCATGTTGGCAGTTACTCTAGTGTCGTGCATTTGGTTTTATTTCCCCTCCTCTGACATTGTTTTTGCTTTATTGTTGCTTTGTGGATTTTGCATGTTTGGTTTGTTTCAAACTTTATTAAAAGGTGTGTTTTGAATTAACTCCAGCCTGTTTTCTGAGTTCGCATTTGCGTCCAAATTCCACATTTTGTGACAACTGGGCTTTCCCTGGATGGAAATGGATACCAAAGCATATTCAAAAAGGTCAATGCACAGGTTTATCTAATAAAAGAGTAATGTCAAATATCAACTGCAGCAGCTACTGTTTTCATTTTTTACTTGTCTTTATGGAAATGCCATTGGCATCTATTATACAATGCTCAAATAAAATAAAATAAAAGGAACACTTTGAGAACACATCAGATAAAAAAAAATTGTGCTGGATGTCTGTACTGATATGGACTGTGTAATGTGTAAGGAATGAAAGGACGCCACATTGTGTGAATGAACATTCATCAACCTACAGAGGCTGAATTCAAAACATCCCAAAAAAACAAAGTGAAAAAATGATGTAGCAGGCTTGTTAATTTTGCTGAATTTTCATTGCAGCAACTCACAATGGTACTCAGTAATTTGTATAACCCCCATGTGCTCGTGCGCATGCCTAACAATGTCAGGGCTTGTAATGAGATGATGGATGGTGTCCTGGGGGATCTTCATCCATATTTGGACCAGGGCAACACTGAGATCCTGGACAGTATGAGGTGCAACCTGGTGGTGTCGGATGGACCAAAACATGATGTCCCAGAGGTGTCCTATTGGATTTAGGTCAGGTGAGCTCCTCCTCCTTCAGGAACTGCCTGGCCTCAACACCACATGAGGCCAACAACCCAGAACCCACTGCACCAGTGTATGGTTTGACAGTGGATCCAATGATTTCATCCCAGTACTAATACTGGCAGTCCGGGTGCTGTTGCCCAGCCTGTAGAAGTCTGTGCATCCCTCCATCATTGACCACCATTGACCCACCTCTGAGCTGGTCATACTGAATGATGTTACAGGCAGCACACCATTCTCCATGGCTTCTCCAGACCCTTTCGTGTCTGTCACATGAGCTCAGGGTGAACCTGCACTCATCTGTGAAAACCACAGGGGACCACTGGTGGACCTACCAATTCTGATATTCTATGGCAAGTGCCAATTGGGTCCATGGGACCAGACAGTGAGCACAGGACGCACTAGAGGATGTGGGGTACCTCAGGCCACTCTCATGAAGTCTGTTTCTGATTTTTTGGCCTGAGACATTAAAACCAGTGGCCTGCTGGAGGTCATTTTGTAGCTCTAGCAGTGCTCGCCCCATTCCTCCTTGCACAAATGAACAGATACTGGTTCTACTCATTGGTTAAGGACCTTCTATTACCCTGTCTAGCTCTCCTAGAGTAACTACCTGTCTCCTGGAATCTCCTCCATACACTTGAGACTGTGCTGGGAGACCCAGCAAAGCTTCTGGCAATGGTACGTATTGATCTGCCATCCTGGACTACCTATGCAACTTCTGTAGGGTCCAGGTATGGCCTCATGCAACCAATAGTGACACTGATCCTAGCCAAAGACAAGCACCAAATCACAACAAACAGTCACCTCAAGGTGCTTTATATTGTAAGGTAAGGACCAAATAATAATTACAGAGAAAACCGAACAGTCAAAACGGCCTCCTATGAGCAAGCACTTGGTGATAGTGGGAAGGAAAAACTTCCTACTTTTCACTGAAAGTTTACTGAAATATGCTAAAAGATTCATGAGAAACAAATTTAATTAACTGGAGGAATCAATACATATTATTTTTCAGCAGAGACCATATTTGCAGGCTTGGAGGTGCACATTCTTATCTCACTCTTTATATTCAACTGTGAACTGCCCTTGTTGCTCAGTTGTGATGAAGCCAACACAAACACATAATCACAACGTGAATAAATTCAGAGGTCCTGAGAATTTCTCTAGTTTGAGTCTATAAATAAATTTTAGCTAAAGTTCTTCCACCCTTTGATGCACCCTGAAATCCTTTCAGTAAAATTCAATAGGCATGTTAAAATATGATACATGTTTAAATAGAACATGTATCACAAAAGAAGACATGGAAGACTTGGTTCTTGACAGTCCCTTTTATTATTCACACCTCTGTACATTGACTTCTATCACAACAAGCAACCTGTTGGTTCCCATTTTATATAACCAGGGGAATTTTGACCACATGCTGAAGTAATTTCACCATATTGGGATAAAGTGGACTGTAAATAATATGCAGCAATTTGAATCTCACCTTGAACAGAAGTGTGATCACTGACATAAGAGACGGCCCTCAGTATTACATCAAGCACACATGGAGGTGAAAATGGAAACACCACATCACTGCACCGCACCCTTTGTTAGGAAGACTCCTGCTCTTTCCACACTGCTACACTTTTTGAGGGCACAGTTACACGGGTGGCTAAAGTCTCATTTTATTAAAGTATGCAGCTAGAGCCAGTTGCCGTCTGACTGGAATATGTGAAAAAGACATCTTGACCAAGTTTTCTAAAGGAACTATGTAGCCCAGCAGGCAGAGGCTGCCTCAAGGACCAATATAAGATTTAATAAGTATTATTTTGAAGTTTGAATAATGCAAAGCTACATTAGTAAAGACCAAGAATAAAACTAGCTGGAAATGAGTAGAATAGGTTCCCTTTAAGTAATGCATCATGCTTTAACATACTCTGTTTTTATAGAATGGCTTCAACCACTCACTGGCAGGATCCCACTCATCTATGATTCATTCCTGTAATTTGACAAGTCTGAATATGCTGAGAGAAACTTTTCACTTCAACAGTTACAGATTAGTATAGTTGGTTGGAAGGCTTCTATCAATTTATTAGAGAGGACAGTCAGTTGGGATCAGGGTCATAGCTTTCTTTCTTTCTTTCTTTCTTTCTTTCTTTCTTCTTTCTTTTTCTTTCTTTCTTTCTTTCTGTTCTTCTTCTTTCTTTCTTGTCTTTCTTTCTTTCAATTCAGTTCAGTTCAGTTTTATGTGGTATAGCACCAAATCACAACAACAGTTACATTAAGATGCTTTATATTTTAAGGTGAAGACCCAGTACTGGTTGGGGTGAGGAGAGGAGCCAGGACAAAAGACACACTGGGGTATAGACAGAATGGAAAGAGATGAATGCAAAGAAACACTTTGTTATTATTTTTATTTTATTTGACCTTTATTTTACCAGGTAAAATGTTTGGCAACCAGTTGTCATTTGCAAACATGTCACTCAGTGCATCATGGGAACCCCCCAGCAGCATAGGCCTACAGCATCATAACTAAGGGAGGGTCCAGGGTCACCTGATCCAGCCCTAACTATAAGTTTGATCATAAACGGAAAGTTTTATGCCTAATCTTGAAAATAGAGAGGGTGTCTCTCTCCTGAATCCAAGCTGAGAGCTGGTTCCACAGAAGAGGGGCCTGAAAGCTGAAGGCTCTGCCTCCCATTCTACTCTTACTGTAAGTATCGTAGAAACCACAAGTAAGCCAGCAGTCTGAGAATGAAGTGCTCCATTGGGGTGATATGGTACTATGATGTCTTTAAGATAAGATGGGGCCAGACTATTAAAGGCCTTGTATGTGAGGAAAATAATTTTAAATTCAATTCTGGATTTAACAGGGAGCCAATGAAGAGAAGCCAATATGGGAGAAATCTGCTCTTCTTTCTAGTCCCTGTCAGTACTCTAACTGCAGCATTTTGAATCAACTGAAGGCTTTTCAGGAAGCTTTTGGAACAACCTGATAGTAATGAATTACAATAGTCCAGCCTAAAGGTAATAAACGCATGAACTTGTTTTTCAGCATCAAGCTGAGACAGGATCTTTATAATTTTAGAGATATTGTGCAACTGCAAAAAAGCAGACCTACATATTCATTTAATACTGTATGTGGATTGAAGAACATATCCTTGTCAAAAATGACTCCAAGATTCCTCACAGTATTACTGGAAGCCAGGGTATTGCCAACGGAATAAGTATCTGGTTAGACACCATGTTTCTAAAGTTTGTAGGGCAGAGAAAATTTATTCTGCAGCTTGACCACAACCCCAGACATACACCTTCAGCCTCAAAGAGAACAAGAAATGTCATTTTGGTTTAACTTAAATTCCTTAAACGCATTATTTTTCATAGTATCCTCAATCCAAGACTGCATGTCCAAGGGAGCAAAGAAAAGGTTAATGATCAGGCAAGTGAATGGGCAGGACTGCAGTTCTCAGCAGAGAGCAGCCACTGTACTTCAGAGCTGCAGACAGCCACAGATCAGGACCAAGGACAGCTCTGCTGTGTGCCACCTGGTCTTCATTCTTTTTTCATTTTAGTTATCACCCCCACCTTCGACTGTCAGATCAGATTTAGCCACCCCCCCCATCCTTCACTAACCCAAATGTTTCCAAAGTAACTTGTCACCTGACTCCCAGACCCACCTGTTACACATTCCTTCATCGGTCAGAAGTGTTTGTCCCAGCACATTTCCCATCATTCTATGAGGTGGAGCCATTCAGTTTCCTCTTAAAAAGCTAAACCTCAACTTGGACAAGTCTGTGTCTGCCTGCCTGTTATTGAATATGGTCTGCATTTGACTTGAGAAAGCTTAACTTATTTCTGCCTGTTACTCCTCTGGCTTTTGAAAACTGATCTCCCAAATCTTGGAAACAGGGGGCAAAATAATGAGAAAAGAAAAGTGCAACTAAAAAGAAGTACATAAAAAAGTACATTGTTTTTTTTGTTTCTATGTTAGTTTTTCTTTCTTAAAACACATTTTGTGGGTTTTTTTTTCAAAACATCAGCTTAGTGTGGTATAAATATCTGCTCATCTTCAACTTGTGATCAAATTTGTGATCAAATTTCTCTAGTCAACTGAAAATTGCTCCGTGGTTAAACATGAATTAGTGAATCATTGAATTTAGGCTGGCCCTATGTCTTACAGCCTGAAAAGACAACCTCTCACCTTTGAAAACTTTTGAAACAAATATAGATATAAAGTAACATCTTTTGAAAGGCAGTGACTGGCCGACTAGCCCAGAAAACATCATCCCTGGACATCATGTGCTTGGTGGGATCAGCGTCAGCCCACTATTTTGTGATAAAGATGAACTACATGTGAACTGCTGAACATCAGCTAGGTTGGTGGCAAAATCTCTGAAGGTGTGGTTCAGGTTAGGTTGCATTTCAGTGAGTGTCAAAGTTAAACAAGACTCTTAGAGGCACTCTGGCCTTACAGTACTTCTGTTATTCTAAACAGATCACAGATAATAATGTTTAAGTTGCCACTGGAGGCATGAGAGCACAATTTGTCAAGTGAATCTGTGAATTTATAAAAGGCCCGACACTTTTTTAGAGATTTTTTTTTTTGATTGTTTGGTTTTGTTTGGTTTTGCTTAAACTATATGTAACACAAAACTTGTTAATTTTGTCTTTTTGGTCTCCAGTTTTAGGATTGGAATTTTGAAAAAAACTGTTGGGCCTGTTGTGAATTCATTTAGGCCAATGCACCAGAGACTATCCAAAAGAGCTGCTAGCATGATTGTTAATGATTTTTTTTTTTAACTATAGAAAATGATGATAATGGGGAATTGTGGCCTGATGAAGGTATCAGATCAAACCCATTGAGTCATGAAATTCATTATGAAACATCATTTGGGGAACATCTGATCTGAGAATGAAAAACAATGTAGCATTATTATTTAAATCAGAACCAACCAGCAAAGACACAAAGAATCCTTGAATTGAGCTTTCATTGTTTGGTGATGTAGTCTATATACATCTCTGGCTCTCAGCCCATGTTTGTCAGCACACCGGGGTTAGTGTAGCACCAGATGATGTCCACCGCAGTCCCCTGACCCTGAATCCTCATGGACACGCAGCAGTGATAGTCGAATGTGCCCTCAATCTCACGTTCTTTCTCTTCAAGCTGCATATGATATGTGTATTCAGGCATCCCCCTTCGATCACCCCCACCACGCATGCGCACACACATTGTTGGCTTTGCCACAGGGCTCGGCCACACAGCTGGGAAACTCTTCTGATGTGAAACCCAGAGAGATCTGAGATGCTTTGAGAGGCAAAAGTACAAACAAATACGTTTTCTCCATCACCCTCATTGTCGCCTCTTCAGTCAAACACAAACGGGCATTTGGAAGTTCGTATAAGGACACACAGATGCAAAAATCCATCTTAAGACCACTTAGCAAACAGTGTTGTCTGGTTTCATATGAGAAAGCTGTATCACATATGAATATTTCATGTTGGACTTTAACTGGATGAATGAAGCCTTGATGTTTCCAAACCTTTTCTTTGCTGATGTCTGATCATGTTTGTAAACCTTTTTTTAGTCATTTTCTTCTCAAGCGGCAGAATGCTACTGCTACATGCCCCGATGTGCTTGCCAGCATTCCCTCTTTCTGCTGCAGCCACGGAGTGATCCAATTCCTGGCACAATCAAAGTCTTATGCAGCCTCGTCATGAATTGCATTTTACAGGAGGCTGAGAGTGCATTTTCTTTGTGTTGGAATTATGTACAGCTAGAGTCCAAGAGCACAGGGAGAGCACAGGGATGAGGGTGAGGGGAAAGCAGCTGTGTTAGCAGCTGAATGAATAAAAGAGCATTTAAAAGCATCACTTCATGTCTTAATGCCTCATACTGACATGGAGGAAATAATGATTACAACATCTCAAGGAATTCATTAATGTTTGGCATGAATGAATATTGCTTTTCAACATTATTTATAATATAAAGTAATACAAAAGCCAAAATGTAAATGTTTCCCATCGCTGGACTTTTCCAGGGTAAATGAAGTTGCAGTTTTGGGCACACTGGCTTTAACTGCCCTTGTGTTTCATGGTGTGACCTGATTTTATAACTTTAGTGTGTTGGTGTGGTAAAGTTTTTGCATCTGTGGGTAAATGTGGTTTCACCTTTTGCTGTAGCTGTATGTGTTCACACTGTGGTTAAAAGTGTGTGTGCTTTAACACCCTTATGATTAAGGTGCAATGTCAGCTGTGATTAAACAAAATAAAATGTTTGTTTATTGTACAACACAAGCCAAATTGGGTAAGAGGAGTGAAAAACCAAAAAAATGTTGCAGAATGTTTTTATTCCTTTAGAGTTTTCTGAAATAAAAACAGGTTCAAACATATACAAACAATACACTGAATTGGTGAAATGTGCCCGCTATCAGAGCTATCAGAGTTGCAGAAAGGTGTGATGAAGAAAGGGGTGCCTAAGTAGTACAATAATCTGTCCATACCTGAGGCCTTAGAAACTGCCAAGCAAAAGCTCACAGTCTTTTTAACTGGCCTAAGAGGTATACCAGACAGACAGAAGCCAGGAGAATAAATCAGCTGTTCTCCACTGAACCATCCAAGGTATACTCTCAGTGGCAGGGGAACAATATGAGAACAGCACACCTACCAAGGTTAGAGATTGAGCAATACAGGAAGAGCATATGGAGGAAGGATACAACACACAACACTAATGCTCAATGGCAAGTGGACTTAAAAGCAGACCACAGCAACCTCCCTGAACAGGCTCCAGTAACCATCACAGTGGCAGACATTCAAGAAAGAGTCTCGTGTATGAAGAATTGGACACCACCAGGCCTTGACATGATACACACATATTGGCTGATGAAGCTAACTGTACTCAGTGAGCACAAATGAACCAGCTGCTAGAGGCTAAGACACAACCAGAATGACTGACTGAAGGCTGGACATTCTGATCCCCAAGGATCCTCAGAAGGGACTGGTCCCATCCACCTATCAGCCAGTAACCTTCCTCACCACAACATGGAAACTCTTGTCAGGCATCATAGCAGCTAAGATGAGCAGGCACATGGCTCAATACATGAGTGAGGCCCAGAAAGGAATTGGTAGAGATACGAGGGGGGCAAAACACCAGCCTCTGATTAGATAGAGTCAGTCACTCGAGACTGTAAGACCAGACTGATGAAACCTGAGCACCGCCTGGATTGATTACAAGAAAGTCTATGACTCGATGTCTCACACATGAATCCTGGAATGCCTAGACCTGTACAACATCAACGGGACTCTAAGAGCCTTCATCAGGAACTCAATGGGGGACAACACTAGAGGCCAACTTCAAGCCAATTGCACAAGTCACCATCAAGTGCAGGATTTACCAAAGAGAATGTTCGGTCCCCACTGCTGTTCTGCATAAGCCTGGCTATGGATACTGGCTACTAGTGGCTGTGGCTCAGGAGTGGGAACAGGTCACCTATTAATCGGAAGGTTGGCGTTTCTATTCCTGGTCGCTCCAAGCTGCATGCCAAAGTATGCTTGGGCAAGATACTGAACCTCAAGTTGCTCTCCAATGCAAGTGTTGGAGTTTGAATGTGTGTGAATGTTAAACAATAAAAGCACTTAGCTTAGTTTCATATGGAAGTACTTATATGAATGGGGTATGAATGGGTGAATGCAAACATGTTGTATAAGCGCTTTGAGTGCTCAGATAGAGTAGAAAAGTGCTATATAAGAACTTGTCCATTTACCATTACTATGGAATGGAGCAAACAACAGCCACCTCCTGTACATGGATGACATCAAACTATATGCCAGGAGTTAACAAGACACTGATTCACTGATTCACACCAATAAGATCTACAGCAATGATGTTGGAATGTCATTCGGGCTGGAGAATTGTAGTCAGATGATGATAAAGAGAGGGAAGCAACCTACAAGTGCCTGCAGAGAGTAAGGCAAGCCCTGAAGACTCAGCTGAATGGGGAAAAATAAGATCTGGGTAATCAATGCCCTGCCAGTCATCAGATACCCTGCTGGGATAATAAGCTGGCCAAAAGAGGAGATGAAAGCCACTGACACCAAGACAAGAAAGCTCCTTAGCAGGCATGGAGGGTTTCACCCCAAATCCATGTCCCTGAGATTGTACGCTAAGTGGAAGGAAGGAGGCAGAGGACTAGTGAGTGTCAGAACCACTATCCTGGATGAAGCAACAAAGATCCATGAGTACATCAGAAAAATGGCTACAAAGAAACATGTGCTTAGTGAGGACCTCAGGCAGCAGAAACCCAAGAAAGAAGATAGATAGATAGATAGATAGAGGCTGGGATCTACCACACAAGGCAAGACCCCAGGTGCAGGCTGTGCAGCAATGCGCCTGACACAATCCAGCACATAAGAGCAGGATGCAAAATGATAGCAGGCAGGGCATACATGGAATGTCATAACCAAGTGGCTGGCATAGTATACAGGAACATCTGTGCCAAGTATGACCTGACTGCATTTGAGAGTACTTCTTCCATTTGCAGTGAATGCTGGTGTCACTCCCTTCCCTCCCTTCAGTCAGTGTTCAACTATGTGCTTTTGGACGACTGCACACAAGCACATTTGCATAGGTTGATAACCCCTCTCTATAGGCTCTGCATAAACAGATAGAACCACTGTACCATAAATTAAGCATCAGACATTGTATGTTGGCTTGTTCTTTTATTTATATCCATCCGCAAGTCCAGGGCTTGTTTACTCATGAGAAGAAAGTAGTGTGACAAGCTGTGTACAGCTATAAAAGTCATCCATGTCTTGTTTATTTGACACAAGGCATTTTGTAATATATGAATGTTTATTAAATTGATTTACACAAGTTGAATTGTGAAGCTTTGCGCTGTTAAACAATATGTCTTTTATCAAGTTTGATTCCGGATTTGCCAGTGTCACTGAAAATATAGTGGGAGAGTTTTCAGTTGGCTGAGGTCAAAAAGCCAAGATTTCCATTTGTATCTGAAATGAAGCATCGACTGAAGTCTCCAGAAGCAAAGTTGAAACTGGGATTGCAGTTAAAGGAAATCCATCATCTCAACAATCTCAAATGCATCCTCATTCCATCTTGTTCCACTTCACTACGTAAAGGACTGTTTACACGGGTTGGGCACGAATGGGCTGTATATTCCGGCAGGTTTGAATACTTTGATGCTGTAGTGGACAACGTTCTTTGATGAACTGGAGATTCTTTCTTGGTAATATTATTTCATTATATAACTAAATCTGATTTTCAGTGTAAGGCACAATGTTTGGATCTGACAGAGCATGAATAGCTGTTGTCTCTGCCTCCTGCTTTGCTTGCTAGGCTCCAATGGTCTAAACATCCTGGAGGTGTCTCTGTGCTGGACACACAAAGATGAAACAGATTTTTTTTTCCTTTTGTGATCAGGTTTTACATCAAACAAGCATATTTCCTTTAATTGCAGCTACAACTAGACTTTAGACTTCTGGTTGTTTTCTATTATAGAAACAGGCACAGTGAAGATTCATTTTCTGTTCAGTAATGTGGACAAGCAGGTTGGGCTTCAGGGCTCTGTCATCTGCATTGCACACCATTATCAAACATGACTAATTCAGCACATGGCCAAAAGAGTCCAAATGTGTAATTGAATATTTAATAAGGGCAAAGACCATCCACACTAACCATTTCTGTGTAGTATTTATGCGTAAGGCAATGAAAGCTGGCTCCAACCTTACCTGAGCTCAGTGTAGCTCTCAGTGCTTGCTCTTGTCATCTTTGAGATGTGCCTCAGGTCAAAGCTGACAAGGTACGCTAGGATTTAATAACTGAATGTGAACTTTATACAGAGAACCAATGTGGCCCACATCTCTTGGCGAACACAGTCTTCTTTTGCCTAAACTGTTTGTTTTGTGTGAACTGTTATCTAATCTCTGGATGCAGTCCCATGTCACTTGGATTTGTACAGCTCATTCAGGATGACACTGTCAGGCACATTAAACCCCATTTTGACCTTTTTTTGCTGCTTTTATCTAACAGAAAAAGGCAGACACATTCATTGTGAGGCTCTCTTCATGAGTCTGCTCAGTAGCGGTTCATAAATTAGCTTTAGACCCCCTGTGATATAGGGCAAAGTGTACAAACCTAATAACCTTATACATTTGGCTCCAGCTCCTTTCTCCATGTCTTTAATCACACATCACATGGTGCTATTTTTAAAAGGCTGGCTTTTGTACATGCTGGCTTATTTTAAGTGATACATTGATCCTCAGTGACTGGGTACATTCAGGCCTTGCCGAGCCCAGCGTGTTGAGCTGGGACCTGGCTCCGGTCCAGTTCCGCTGTGGCTGGGGTGTTAACTGTGCAATGGAGACTGGGACTATTCAAGCCAGAAAAATCATGACAGCTCACATCTCACCCCCCTAGCCATGGTTCTGCTGAAAGTGTAAGAAAAGCTGTACCAGAGATGTGAATATGTGTCAGTTTATGACACATACAGCAAATAATGTGATTGTACTAGTATATGCATTGTGGCTGTGCATATCTGCATTCATACACTGAATGAAAGCAAGTTTGCACATAGGCACAACTGCAAGGAACTTTTAGCCGCTGCCTTTCAGAATGTATAGAATGTGTGGTTTCATCCATGACCATAAAGTTTAATAATCACATTAATATGACAGCATCAGCACAGATCAAAGCAGAAGATAATTACGGTGATGTTATTTATTAGGTTTGTGTGTGTGAAAAAGGAAGTGGAAGGAGGAATGGTAGAGGCTGCTACTCTAAATGATCTGGTCTGGTACTGGCTGTGCACCAAGAATGCCTGGGTGCACCAAACAGTATGTAAATCAGGTCAAAGCTTTATCAGTTGGGAAATTAAACATGTAGTGGCCTGAAGGTGGAGGTCATAAGGTTAGTGAAATCAGAGGTTTGTGCTTTTAGCATAATTTCAAAGCAAAGTCTTGCCACAGTCAATTATGTAGAGAAGCAAACCTACCTGGTTTGAAGGCAGTTTGCACATTGTCATAATTTTGGGTTTCTAATGAATCACTTCCTTATTATTTTTTTTAAATATTTGTCACACACAACAGAGGCAGTTCTGTTTTTAACATTTGTTCTGTTTCCTGCTTTTTTGTGTGGACCTTAAGGTATTGACTGCCCATGTTGGAATTGTGTTTTGCTGATTGATCAGTGAAACATGCCTGGCTTGTTGGATATAAGACTTCTGATTTTTTTACTGGTGTCTTGTGTCCTGAATTTGAGACCTCTTTCCTGAAAAATGATACAATTCTACTGAATGATATATTTTAATCTAAAAATCACTGATCAAGTGGACATTTAAACCAGATGGTGCAAGAAGGAAGGTTTTAGGATCCCAAAATTGGGATTAATCTATTGATAAATATGCATATTGAAAACTATTCAATGCAAATCCACTTGGTACTTTTAGAGTCAAGAATAAATACAAAGAATATTTACATTCCATTATCCAATTTCATCCACTTATCAAAAACCAGTTTGCAAATGCAGCAGACTAAGCAGTGTCATTTCCCCCAGCAATGTCTTCCAGTTGATTCTGTGGGACCACAAGAGATACGAAGGAGCAGAGACTCAGCTCTGAGCTATCTCTGGATTGCAGAGTTCCTCACCTTACAGAGGAAACTTATATTAGTCTTATTCTTTCTGTCACTATCTTCTGGCCCATAGGTGAGATGTGGAACATAAATCCTGTGTGTAGGATTTTTCCTTCTTACTCTCTCTTTACCCCAATAGTCCAGTTACTATGCCTGCATATTCCACTAATCATTGGTTACACTCCACTTTCTGATCAGTTATGAACAAGAACCCAAAATAGTTATACTCCTCAATTTGGAGCACCAACACAACAGATCTCAAGAAGGAAAAAAAAATCATGCTAGATATCTATATTAACATGGACTGGGTTATGTATTGGCACTGAGTGTTTCTTCTTCATTCACCTCTTTTGACTCTGTTTATACCCCACTCTGGATTTAATCATTAGTTATTGTTAATCTCTGGCTCTCTTCCACAGCATGTCTTTTGTCCTGTCTCCCTCTTGTCACTCCAACCAGTCGCAGCAGATGACTGCCCCTCCCTGAGCCTAGTTCTGCTGGAGGTTTCTTCCTGTTAAAAGGGAGTTTTTCCTTCCCACTGTCACCAAGTGCTTTCTCATAAGTGGTTGTTTGCACTGTTGGGTTTTCTCTGTAATTATTGTCGGGTTTTTACCTTACAATATAAAATGCCTTGAGGTGACTGTTGTGATTAGGCACTATATATAAAATTGAATTGCATTGAATGCATTAGGAATGAAAGGATGCCACATCATTTAAGGAAATGAAAATTATCATCCTACAAAGTGCTGAAAATAAAGACAACCCAAAAATCAAAGTGAAAAAATTATGTGTCAGGCGAGTTCATTTTGCCAAAATTCAGTAGGTTGTATGGCCCCCACATGCTTGTATGCATGCCTCGTTACATCAGGGCGTGCTCCTAATGAGATGACAGATGTTGTCCCTAAGGATCTCCTCCCAGATCTGAACCAGGGCACCACTGAGCTCCTGGACAGTCTGAGGTGCACCCTGGTGGTGTTGATGTCCCAGACAGTCTGTGCATCCCTCAGTGGATATTCTTCCCCGGCCATCACTGATCCACCACCAAACTGGTCATGCTGAATGACGTGACAGACATGAAAGGGTCTGGGGAAGCCATGGAAAATGTTATGCTGCCTGTAACATGTGCTCAGGGTGAACCTGCTCTTACTCGGGAAAAGTACGCCAGTTGTGGATCTGACAATTCTGTTATTCTATGGCAAATGCCAATTGGACTACACAGTGCTGGGCAGTGAGCACAGGGCCCACTAGAAGATATCAGGCCTTCAGGCCACCCACATGAAGTCTGTGTGTGTGTGTCCCAATTCAGGAGCTGCATCCTTCTCAGGCCACAGCCTACAAAGACCTATGAACTGAGGGGCTGTTAAATGGGATGGTCTAGCCTTCATATCCACGCCACCAGCTATTCCTGCCTTTACCTCATTGTAGCTCTAGTAACCCTGACAGTACGAAGCACAGTGAGAGAGGTAAAGAAGAACCCAAAGATCACTGTGGCTGAGCTCCAGAGATGCGTAGGGGATGGGAGAGTCCACAACTATCACTCAGCCCTGCACCAGTCGGGCTATGGCAGGCGGCCCGACGGAAGCCTCTCCTCAGTGCAACACCTATGAAAGCCCACATAGAGTTTGCCAAAAAACACATGAAGGACTCCCAGACTATGAGAAATAAGATTCTCTGGTCTGATGAGACAAAGATTGAACTTTTTGGTGTTAATTATAAGCGATATGTGTGGAGAAAACCAGGCACTGCTCATCACCTGCCCAATACAATCCCAACAGTGAAACATTGATGGTGGCAGCATCATGCTATGGGGGTGTTTTTCAGCTGCAGGATAGGCACTGGTTGCAATTGAAGGAAAGATGAATGTGGCCAAGTACAGAGATATCCTGGAAGAAAACCTCTTCCGGAGTGCTCAGGACTTCAGACTGGGCTGAAGGTTCACCTTCCAACAAGACAATGACCCTAAGCACACAGCTAAAATAACAAAGGAGTGGCTTCAGAACAACTCTGTGACCATTCATGACTGGCCCAGCCAGAGCCCTGACCTAAACCCAACTAAGCATCTCTGGAGAGACCTGAAAATGGCTGTCCACCAACACTCACCATCCACCCTGACGGAACTGGAGAGGATCTGCAAGGAAGAATGGCAAAGGATCCCCAAATCCAGGTGTGGAAAACTTGTTGCATCATTCCCAAGAAGACTCATGGCTGTACTAGCTCAGAAGGGTGCTTCTACTCAGTACTGAGCAAAGGGTCTGAATACTTATGACCATGTGATATTACAGTTTTTCTTTTTTAATAAATTTGCAAAAATTTCTACATTTCTGTTTTTTTCAGTCAAGATGGGGTGCTGAGTGTACATTAATGAGAAATAAAATGAACCTTTTTGATTTTAGCAAATGACTACAATGAAACAAATAGTGAAAAATTTAAAGGGGTCTGAATACTTTCCATACCCACTGGATATTGAGTGCTCAGATAGAGTGGAAAAGCACTATATAAGAACCAGTCCATTTACCATAGAAAAAGTAAAGTTTACACCAGCTATTCCGCCAGACTCTGCCAATCAGCCACAGTTGCATTGAAAGTACTTTTATAAGAAAGCCTTGCCACTGGTCAGCAATCTTGATTAGCCTAGTTTGGGATATTTTGAAGCATTATTGAATTAACTTTTCAATGGTCACTTGGATGCAGAGTCGGCCCTATAATAAGGTTTTAAAAAAGCACAATTTAGACATGTTGTGTTTCTATTTCAGAATTCTCCAACGGTGGGGAGAATCTTTGTCTCATTTTGAGGGAGGGAAACAAAACAGAACTACTATCCATCAGTCCATTTTCATAACTGCTTATCCAAGTCAAGTTTGCAGGTGAACTGGAGCCTATCCCAGCTCTCCCAGCTATCATAAGGCAAAAGGCGGGGTACACCCCAGAAAGGCTGTAATCTATCACAGAGTTAACACATAGAGACGGACAAAAAGTAAGGCTCACATTCACACCTATAGTCACTTTAGAATCACAAATTAACCAAGCATTCATGTCTTTGGACTATAGGAAGACCCGTAGATATCTGATGCAGGCACAGAGAGAACATGCAGACAGAGGGGACCCAAGCAACCAGTAAATTCAAAATCAGAACTTTCTTACTCTGAGATGACAATGACAGTTGCACCACTGTATAAATGTCAACAGTAAATTATTTTAATTGTAGATTTAGAGATTTTCCCTAACCAGTGGGTGATATCACAATCACTACCTCCTTTTTTTTTTTAAAGATTGTTCACTCTAAGTCTGATTCTGAGTCAGTTCAAAATATCAGTACTGTCATCATTTTCCGAATTACTGGTCATCCTTAAATGCACCGTCATCTTAAAAACCCAAAGCCAAAGGACAGGATTTTCCATCCTCAGGCACTTTCAGGGCTCAATATAACTTGCTGTAGGCAAATAAAATAAGTATTAGGTGATCTGTGGAAAGCTCATTTTCCTGTAGCTGGATAAAGAGAACTCAGAGGTCAGAATTAACTGCAAAATTGAGGTTATTTACTTCCCCCACCCTCGACATATGCTGAAAATGTCAGTCAGCTGACTATTTGCTGTGCTCCATTTGATGTTTTCCTTAATGCAAATCTGAGAAGCAGACTCGAACATGGATCGTTCTTTAATCATCCCCCAGTCTATGACCCTAGGAACCAAACATGTGCTTCTGTGTGTCACTATGCCTGGAGGTGGTACTCACTCAGGAATAACATACTGGAAAAATTACACACATTTAGTTGCCCACACACACACACACACACACACACACACACACATGAATATTAGCTTTTGTACATGCACACACTGACATAACATGTGCATACCCAAACAGCATATGTGCACTTTCGCCCAGTTAGATACAGCTTCCCTACAGCTACAATATGTGGAAAACATTTGATTCCAGCTGCCATGCTATTAAGAAGACACTCTGATGATTTGGTACACTGTAAATAAATTAATTAATTAAAAATATTTTTTATACAAATTGTGAAATATCAATGAAATTAAACAATTAGACTGTAAATTTACATCTTTAATGTAAAATACCACGATAAATGTCAAGCTGTGAATATATAAAAGTGTAGCTGCAATTTCAATATAATTTCACAATATGCCACATTTATTGAATACATAAAACAATTAAATTCTACTATAATTCTGTAAACATATAAAATTTGATGCACTGAAAATGACAAAAATAACAAAATTACAGTAGAACAAATATAGTTTCTGCAATTTTACATGGATTTGGTTGTTAATTGATATGTTGTGTAATTATGGAGGTTTTTACCACAAAAATGGTGGGAAAAAATTGTATAATTTTTTTATGAGTCTATAATATCTTCAAGTATTAGAGACTGTTAAGAGGTATAATTATGGTAATTTCACAGATCTTTCATTTTATATTACCAAAATTAGTAAAATTACAGAAAAGTAATAAAAACAGAAATGCATATTATGTTATTCTTATGATATCCACAAATGTAATGAACGTTAAAGATGAATACAAACAATATAATTTTGTCAATAACAATATAATCTTTTGGAAGAGCAGATGAAAACTTTTCTCAAATAGCAACAGGGGAAAAATTCAGGGGAGAAAGACAGACCCTTTATAGTTTGAACCAGGTAAAGTAGAACAAATGGACCTGACAAGACCAGCCAGTGCTTAATTCCTGATAAACATCATGGATATGGGAATTTTCTGAAATTACTGTTATAAAAAAAACAAGAGCTATTTTTGAGGGAACAACAACAACAACAGTATGCATTTAATCTGTAATATCTGTAAGTATACTAAAGTCATGCTCAGTACCATTCGCAAGCTAATATAACAGTCTTTATTTACTTTATTCAGCACTTTAAAAACAACAACTACAATAAAGTGCTGTACAATAAAAAAAAAAAAAAACCCACCATGAACACAAACAAAAGCAATAAAAAAAACAATAAAAATCTCAATGTGTATTAAAAGCCAAAGAATAAAAATGTTTCTTAGGAAGGGTTTTAAAAGTTGACAATAAAGGAGCACTCCTAATATGTGATGGCAGGTTATTTCATAATTTAGGGGCAACAATACTAAGAGCTCTATCTCCTCTGTGCTTCACTAAATTTGGCACTAAATTCGTATGACCAGTCAAATTGCATATAGATAACATTGGTGCCAGCTAACTACTAAACTATTAAACCAACTCTTCCCTCTCATGAGGTTGAAAGGAGAATGAGTTTGCTAGTGAGTTTTTTATTGCCTTTACCTTTTTGGCTAAGCTGGACACCTGGACCCCTCAAAGTCCAGGTTGGAAACCTGGACCCCTCAAAGCAGACTACCGAGACTTACGTGAAGTACCCTCCGAAAGTCTACTAGAAGATGCGAATACAGCATTACGGACAATCCCCACTTTGACCATCACTGAAACAATCAGTTGATGTATACCATGGCAGCAGTGATCCTTGAGATGCTTGGCTATAAGATGAACAGCCACAAGGAGTAGTACCCACGGAGGGAAGTTTGCCAATTATCAGAGTTGCAGAAAGGTGTGAGGAAGAAAGGGGTGCCTAAGTAGTATAATAATCTGTCCATACCTGAGGCCTTAGAAACTGCCAAGCAAAAGCTCACAGTCTTTTCTAACTAGCTGAAGAGGTCTACCAGACAGACAGAAGCCAGAAGAATAAATCAGCTGTTCTCCATTGAACCATTCAAGGTATACTCTCAATGGCAGGGGAACAATATGAGAACAGCACACCTACCAAGGTTAGAGACGGAGCAATACAGAAAGAGCATATGGGACACACAACACTAATGCTCACTGGCTAGTGGACTTAAGAGCAGACCACAGCACACGCACGCGTGTGTGTGTTTGTGTGTGTTTTAACACCCTTGTGATTAAGGTGCAATGTCAGCTGTGATTAAACAAAATAAAATGTTTGTTTATTGTACAACACAAGCCAAAGTGGGCCAAAGAGGGGTGAAAATCCAAAAAGAATGTTGCAGAATGTTTTTATTCCTTTAGAGTTTTCTGAAATAAAAACAGGGTCAAACATATACAAACAGTACACTGAATTGGTGAAATGTGCCCACTATCAGAGCTATCAGAGTTGCAGAAAGGTGTGATGAAGAAAGGGGTGCCTAAGTAGTATAATAATCTGTCCATACCTGAGGCCTTAGAAACGAAAAACCTCACAGTCTTTTCTAACTGGCCTAAGAGGTATACCAGACAGACAGAAGCCAGGAGAATAAATCAGCTGTTCTCCACTGAACCATCCAAGGTATACTCTCAGTGGCAGGGGAACAATATGAGAACAGCACACCTACCAAGGTTAGAGATTGAGCAATACAAGAAGAGCATATGGAGGAAGGATGCAACACACAACACTAATGCTCACTGGCTAGTCGACTTAAAAGCAGACCACAGCAACCTCCCTGAACAGGCTCCAGTAACCATCACAGTGGCAGA
>JAMQGT020007516.1:0-30000 GCA_024447675.2 Pterophyllum scalare | reverse complement strand
GAGTCACAAGCAGTGCCCCTGCTCCACTCTCTCACTTAATCACACATACCACTGGTGACCAATTCATAGCTTGCAGAGACTCTGTGCTCAACTGTCAAGCTCTATCTCCTCCATCTTACGTACATGCAGAAGGATCCTTTTAACAATATTTGCACTGCTGTCCCTGATACCATTGCTCCTCTGAGGTCACTCTGCCCCAAAGGAACACAACACAACAGCCTCAGCTAAATGAGTCTACTTGGGCACTCAGACAATGCAGGATAACAGAAAATGGAAAAAATAAAACAAAAAACTGCAAGTGTCTCATGAAATTTTTAAGAAATTCTCCAAAACAGACGTCAGGAGTTTGTCAGTGGCTCAACAAACAAATAATTTTCTTACATGATGTCTATTCATTCCAATAAACCGAGAATCCTCTGCAGTACAATCAGCTCTGTCCTTAACCCCACCACCGCTTTGTTTCCAGGTATGTCTCCTGCTCTGTGGGAGAGTTCACTTCTCATAACTAATACACTAATGATCCACCCAGTTCACCCACCTTTGCTGCTCTATTTGATCATTTTGAGCCTGTTTCACTTTTTGCCCTGACTAATGTTGCTGAAAGTTTAGAGCCTATTAAAAGTAAAACCTGGCTCACAAAATTTTCTTAATATTCATGAAAATCAAACTGAAATTTTGGTGATTCATCCCACTCATCTGTAGGCAGTTACATTTCCCACAATGGCACAAAAATTCTCACAGTCACCAGATCTCAGTCCAGTAGAGCAGCTTTTGTCATGGAACAGCTGTGTGCCAGGCAGGAATAGGACCCCAATGCAGGAGTCGGAAGACAGGACTGAACTTAAATGCAGCTTTATTGCTGGCAAACGCAGAGATTTAACTAAATGCAACACAGCTGGACTGAAACCACAAGCAGAGACCAGGAAAACAGGAACTCTGGGTCTCACCCGCACGCCTAAAATCTCTAAAATGTTACTACAGTAGCACCTTGTTGAATCTATAGCATGAAGACTTAAGGTAGTTCTGCAGGCAACAAGGGTTCCAACCTGGTACTAGCAAGGTGTATCTAATAAAATGTAAGTTATAGTTACAAGCTCTAGGCTCTGTGAATAAAGAAATAGTTCAGAGTGATTAACTGTTCTTAAAGCCAGGTTCTCAATTTCTGTTAGTGCCAGGCATGTTTGACTTGTTTATCAGTGCGATCTAAAGCCTAGCCTCTTCCTCCTGCTAGACTATAGAAAGTCAGTGTGAAAAGTCAGATACTTCAGTGCAAGAAGTACAGTTGCAAAACAGACAAAGAAAGAAAGCAGCAAGACAGCTGTAAGAGCAATGTAAGGCAGAAGATGGTGAGAAAAGGAGAATGCCAGCACACGCATGCAGGTATGAGGCAGAGCCAGGCAAAAATACTCATCAGCAACACCAACAATACACCAAAAGGATGAATGCAGGCTGGCTACTGTTTCTATGCTAGGGTTAACTAGCAGCAAGACTGGGAATGCAATTGGGGAAACTGGTGCTTTATATATGCAGATCCCAGGAAAGTTGGAAAAAAGTAAGGTCAAACAGTAAAATGAAGTTAATATTAGAGTGTTGCTAAGGAACGTGTTAACTGTACAGCTTATCTCATACTCTCTTGGGAAGCTCTCACGCAACCACTTAGCATGGAGAATATGTTGCATGTAGCATCCTCCTCAAACTCTGCTCCTGGTCAATGTAGCTGGTCCAGAATTTAACTTCTTCTGTCATGGCTATCATCGTGTTTATATCACCTGATAGATGCATCAGTCTTCCGAGGCAAAAAGTTCATTTCTTGGGCATTATTTCACTCCTGCTTCCCATTTTGGCTTCCATTTTTAGTTTCTACATCAAATTATACATCAGGGGCAATTAAACAGCAAATCGCTGCCAGTTTTAAAAAGGCAAGACTAATCTGGTGGTCAGGTTACTCATACTGGGAAAGGTTTTCTTACCTTCTTCTGGACTGGTTGCACCACAAGGGGAAAATTCCAGGATTTGACCTGAGAAGAATCATCTTAACAAGTTAATGGGTTTTTTTACCTCTAAAATAATTATTTTACCTTAACTGACATTCCAAAATGGACACACCATTGCATTAACATTTGCCACCTGAAAGCACTTTTAGAGTTGCATATCATGAATGTACACTGATAAACAGCCGGCCTGAAAAATTGAAATTTGAAATTCTTTTTAGAAAGCATGGATGCTGTATCCTCTGGACTACAGCCTGCAGCATGGCTTCGTATCCAGACCCTGTCCAGACCTTTCACCAGTTGAGCACATCTGGTGCATGAAAGGATGTGTGAACAACATGTTAGGTTTTTTCTGGCAAATCCTGAAGAAATACATAAATATGGATTTTTGCAGATTTCTGAAAAGTCTGAGGGCCAAATGGCATTAGATGCATCTGGAAAATGAATACAATAAACAAACTGGTTGTGATATAGCACTTTTCTTCTGTACTTTACACAATAATCCTCACTCACACCCATTCATACAAGCACTTATTTTACCCACAGATACATCGGCATGTTGACTGGAACAACCTGGAACTGAACCACCAGCCTTCTGATTAATAGGTGATCTGCTCTACTTCCTGAGCTACAGCAACATTGCCAATAGCCATGACTGACATGTGAAGCCACATGTATGAGCGATCGTTTCTGAAATGCTCACATAGATGGTTTTGAAACAAATGACTGATATTGTTGTTTGTATTGGACGATATGTTGGTTGTTACCGGTGGTCATCACCTACTGGCTCATCAACCAAAATAGTTTGACATTTACTACCCTGTATGTATAATCAGAAAGATCTGACAACACCCAAAGGTCTGTGCAGAATATAAAGCCACAGCAGGCGTCTCATCCAACTGCATCTGTCTTTGAAAAATCCTGGCAGAGCAGACCATTTGTTCTTTGGCTGGAGATCAATGAGCACATTTGGACACTAATCATTCAATTCTACCATGATTAAAAAAATATTCCTAACTCCTGCAACTGTCATGCAAATGCTTTTGTGCCAGTTACTTTAACTGCAGAAAGGTTCTGATCAGAGTAAGCACTAACCTGACACATCGTGTGGTCTTGGTTCAACTAAGCACCCAAGAATTCAATTCAATTTTATTTATATAGTGCCAATTCCTAGCAAGGTCAAGATGATTTATATTGCAAGGTAAACATCAGTATCAGAAAGAAAACCCCTAATAATCAGACGACGCCCAATTAGAAAGCACTTGGTGATGGTTGGAAGGGAGAATTTTAACAGTAAGAAACCTCCAGCAGAACCGGGCTCAGGCACGGGCAGCCATCTGATATGACCTGTTAGGGGTTTGAGTAAAGAAGAGAAAAAGGAGAGCATAAAGAAACAATATACATATTTTAAAACAGATGTTTTAAAATATGTATATATGCAACAATCCAGTTCTTTTTTTTTTTTCTTTTTGGTTAAACATGGTTTACACAATGATTTCACCTTCCATTGATCTCCTCTGTGAGGTGATCTTTTGCACCTGATAACTTGCACATCTCCCATTCCACCACTGACTTCAACCTTGTGCAGAGAGCTATCACCAATTGTTGTGTCATACTAACTTGATTTTCAAGTCAAGGTTTACCAGTGTTGACAAGCATGTTCTGGACACTGCAAAAACAAAAAAAAAAAGAAAAAAGAAAAATGATTTTAAATTTGGAGTGAGTCCTGGAACTTTGTGATTGCACTTCAAACATTATACAGCACACACTGCATGCAGTGATGTAGGTGCCACTGTCTTGCACAATGAACATCAACCTTCCACGATCTGGACCGTCTTTTCTGGATGCTTGCATTTGCTGAAAAAAGAAGTACTTATATGCCCACATGGTTATTTTTTTCCACAGCAAGATATAATGGAAATTCTGATTCAAGATAGCATGGCAAGAATTGTGTATAATTACCAAATGCAGGTGGTGGACGAATTTACCCACAGGCCCATTTTTACCCCACTTTCCCTGTGTGCTAGTTGTCTAGCTAGCTACCATCATATGACCTACTCCTTTTCTCAGACTGATTGTACTCCAAGTTTGCTCTCTGACAATAATTTGCTAATTTAGTTAATTTTGTTTTTAACTACTTATCAAAAACACCGCAGCTGTCCACGGAATCCCTTGGATTATGAATCAGTGGTATATTTTAGTGCAGAGTAACTCATTTAGTGGTTTGAACAGTTCTTTAATGTTATGTAGAATTTGTGTAGATAGCCACAGGTAACAGCTGTCATAATGTGATAACATGTAGTTATTATAAGATAAACCATGTCTGCAAAAAACAAAAAAAGTATTTGTACTACATATTTGTCTGTTTTACAGGCATTTTCACAAGAATCACTCCTCATTTGGAATTTAGTGAAACTTGCACACAGTGAACACCTAATGGACCTTCATCCAAACTGTCTTGGTCACATTTGTTGTCTTACGAGAAATAACCTGTGAATCGCGATGGATCGTGAACCAGAGAAGATACTACTTCACTGGCATGCACAAACGGTTAGAAACCGACTCCATGAGGATGGTATGAGGGCCCGATGTCCACAGATGGGGGTTGTGCTCACAGCCCAAAACTGTGCAGGACGCTTGGCATTTGCCAGAGAACACCAGGATTGGCAAATTCGCCACTGGCGCCCTGTGCTCTTCACAGATGAAAGCAGGTTCACACTGAGCACATGTGACAGACGTGACAGAGTCTGGAGACACCGTGGAGAGCGATCTGCTGCCTGCAACATCCTTCAGCATGACCGGTTTGGCAGTGGGTCAGTAATGGTGTGGGGTGGCATTTCTTTGGAGGGCCGCACAGCCCTCCATGTGTTCGCCAGAGGTAGCATGACTGCCATTAGGTACCGAGATGAGATCCTCAGACCCCTTGTGAGACCATATGCTGGTGCGGTTTGCCCTGGGTTCCTCCTAATGCAGGACAATGCTAGACCTCATGTGGCTGGAGTGTGTCAGCAGTTCCTGCAAGATGAAGGCATTGAAGCTATGGACTGGCCCGCCCGTTCCCCAGACCTGAATCCGATTGAGCACATCTGGGACATCATGTCTCGCTCCATCCACCAACGTCACGTTGCACCACAGACTGTCCAGGAGTTGGCGGATGCTTTACTCCAGGTCTGGAGGAGATCCCTCAGGAGACCATCCGCCACCTCATCAGGAGCATGCCCAGGCATTGTAGGGAGGTCATACAGGCACGTGGAGGCCACACACAATACTGAGCCTCATTTTGACTTGTTTTAAGGACATTACATCAAAGTTGGATCAGCCTGTAGTGTGTTTTTCCACTTTAATTTTGTGTGTGACTCCAAATCCAGGCCTCCATTGGTTAATAAATTTGATCTGATTAAACTGATGATTTTTGTGTGATTTTGTTGTCAGCACATTCAACTTTGTACAGAACAAAGTATTCAATGAGAATATTTCATTCATTCAGATCTAGGATGTGTTATTTGAGTGTTCCCTTTATTTTTTTGAGCAGTGTATATAATTTATAATGATGTTAATTAGAACAGGGCTGGGGAATCCAACTTTCCACCATAAATTCTTGTGACAATACATTATTTACCCTGACCCTCAAGGAGTATTTTGACAAAAAAAAAAAAAAAACAACACACAATTCACACTCCAATTTGATTAGTAAGACCCTCCCTCCACATCGTATCATACTGTAAGCCTTACCATCTTTTCCATAAGCTTTCCTAAATGTGAATTCAAGGCTATATGTCTGTAATTTCCTGGCTTGTTTGGATCTTTTCCTGATTTAGGTCATCTTTTCCATGTTTTATATAATTTACCTTCAATCCACTCTATTAAATAACTCAAGAACCGTTTTTGACATTTTATCAGGGAGTTTCCTACACATTGCATAACATAAATGATGAATTCCTGGTGAGGAGAATGCTGTGTTATTTACCACCATTTGCAACTCTGCCATACTAAATTCTCCATCCAGTATAGATCCTTTTTCTGTTTTAGCATTTAGGATGCCTTTATGCACTCTAGGAATATCCTCCTTCCTTTGTTTTTTTTTTTTTTTTTTTGAAACACTCACCCAAACACACTTTTAACAGCTTTTATAACTTTCCTTGCCAGAACCTTCTTCCCTTGATATAAGATTATCTACCATTAATGTTTTACGCAACATTTTAAAAGCTCTATTCCAGTCTTTAATGATTCCTTTACATTTATCATTCCACCATGAAATGTTCACTCTTTTCTTCTGACTTTTACTAAAAGCTGCAGTGAGAATGAACATGCTCAAATTATCTATAGAAAAAATTATCTGTAGAAAAATCTGATCTATAGATTGGGCTATCTCAGGGACATCTTCCATTTCTGCATTGCAACTTTTATGATATTTCTTCCGGCCTGCTTTTATAAAATTCCATTTATGATGAATGTAACTCTCTTCAGTCTTCAAATCAATTCCAATTCTACAAAAGATAGCAAAATGGTGTTCTGGTCCACTTCCCATTCACACATACCAGCTATTTTCCTATCAGCTAAATTCATGTCAATCCATGAGGTTTCATTTTTGTGTAAATTCATCCATGTAACGTTTCCATGATTTAAACATACTAGCATTCTATTGTTAATCCAGTTCTTCAGAGACCTGCCCCATTTATAGCCGTCTATGCTTCTTTCCCCATAGACTACTATGAGCATTAAAATCCCCACACCACATTTCCCCATGAGTTCTTTTGAAAATGGTTTTCAACAACTCATTAGTCAAACCTTTACATGGATTATAATAATTATAATAATAATTTTATATTTACCATTAGCACTATTAAGATTTTGAATCACAATACATTCATTCTCCTCTGGTGAAGCAATTTAATTCAAACCTCCCGCTGTTACAAAGTCTCTGAGTGCTCCACCCGACCTCCTTGCTACTCTTTGAGAAGACCCAAAACCCCTGTGACCAGTTTCTGCCTTTTGTTCACCTGTTGATTTTTGTAACCTGGTGCACTGTCACAGCAGCTTGATTGAAGACATGAGTGTACAATCACATCGGGTTTTATATCAAAATTATATAACATTACAGAAGCTCAGAGATTCATTGTCATATTATTCAGAGGAAGATGATTATACAGTTTAAAAAGATGAGACTTTGTGGAAAAAAAAAAACACTTGGCAATGCTTCTGGTTTAGACTTCTTCTCCTCCAATATCATTGCTGATGTGGCGGTATTGTTTGAGTGGTGACACCTATCATTCAGGAGAATACTGCAGCGGTTACCTGGACCTTAACAGTGAGTATAAATAAAAGCGGCAGAGTGATGACGTGACCGACAGTGTGCAAAGCTACCAATGTGGCAGGTGTACCGGGGCCTCAAGTTGATAATCGTCCATAGTAGCTGGAGTACTGAAATGAGAAGTTAGACTAACACATTTATTTAATGCATTAGTTTGCTGTATTTAATTTCTGCCACAGCTTATGAAAACTTCTTTAGCTGAATAAGCATCAAGGAATGCACACACAGTGAGGTGCAGACAGGAGGAGGTATATGTATTACCGGTCGCCTAAAATAAATGGCATATTGGAAAAGAAATGTGTGCTACATGACATCTATTTGTTTTAAATGTCTTGAAGCCTCCATTATCCTGACTCTAGGGTCATCCATGAGGCCATTCCTGATTGCAGCAAATGCCACACCAGCTGCGTTGCCCTGCAGTAAATACAAATGGCTTGTCATTTGCAATTTGCTATAAATTTACCACTCAGCAAATTTATACCCATACAAAATATCACAATACACCCAATTACAAATGCCATCAAACTGAATGTATGCAGGCTGCCAGTTGATAGATGGGCTTGTGCAGTGCTTTTGAATTATTAGTTTATACAGACTAATCAGTATTCAGTAAAATAAATCACTTGACAAAAGCTAGTCAAGCAGCAGCAAAATGAAAGTTCAAAAGGTTAACAATAAAATTAGCTTTTCTGTACTGATGCAAGTGTCTCTTCTATGTTGACAGTGGTTCCATTGATGGGTTCATCAGTGCTCAGGTATTCAAAGTAAGATTTCTGTGAGGTGACCATATCAGGGGAATAGCAGCATCAACACCTACTATGACTTGAGAAAGGTCACAGTCAGTGCAGGTAATTTCACAGTGACATAAACAAGGTGGTTATGAGCTGTGTTTAAGAAAGAAATTCCAAAACCAAGTGAGTGGGAATAACAATTTAGATGAATGGTTAAATGTTAACACATCACTGTAAGTAATCTTTCTATTAATGTAGTGTAAATGTATGCTTAACTCTGCTACAGGGTAAAAAAAAAAAAAGCATGGGGAACATCCCCATTTTCTGCCTCTGTGAATGAAATTAAAAACATTAAACTGAATATTTCATGACTGACAACCAGCACAACCACCTGCTTGATGTTCCTCTAGTGTGCATTTCTCTGAGATTGGTTATGGATTTTTTTTGTCCATCTGTCTTGTGTAAATAATGAGGGTGGGCTGAAAATTTCATAGGCTGACTAAGAAGGAGTTATCATACAATAACTAAATTTGACATGCCTTAAATTCAACCTTTACTCATGCTAACTGCATGTTTTCTTTCCAGATAAACCCACAGTGGATACAGAGCTGAAGACTTGGAAAAGTGGTACTAGAGACATTTTGTGAAAATGGATCAAATTTGGCACCATGCTGTAAAGGGGTTAGCCCCCAAGGACATTCATGCGGGCATGGTTGCTACATTAGGGGATGATGCTCCAGCTTTATCAACTGTGCAAAAGTGGGAAGCTGAATTCAAGAAGGGTAGGGAGAGCCCTGAAGATGACCCAAGGTCCGAACATCTTGCCACAGCCACCACCCAAGAAAACATAGACTGTTTTCAGCACATGGTGATGGATGACAGACATGTAACTGTTCCCAAAAGATACGAAGAGGACCAACTAACTGTTAATCAGATAGCTAACACTGTAGGCATCTCCCATGAATGAGTTGAGAACATTCTGCACAACAGTCTTGGCATGTCAAAGGTTTCCACTCAGTAGGTGCCATGACTTTTAACGCCTGATCAAAAGCACGCCAGACTGGTCATGTGTCAGGCAAACCTGGCACTTTTTGAAGCAAATCCAGCCGGTTTTATTGAATGCTTCCTCACCCAAGATGAATGTTGGGTTCACCACTTTGAGCCAGAGACCAAATGGCAGTCTGTGCAGTGGAAACATCCATCTTCTTCCCCACCAAAGGAGGCCAAGGTGGTGTCATCAGCAGGGAAGGTGATGGTTTCCATCTTCTGGGATGCAAAGGGCATTGTTTTCATAAACTACCTTCAAAAAGGCCACGTTATCAATGGAGAATACTCTGTCAACTTGCTGAAGCAGCTGTGAAAGGCAATCAATTCAAAACGGCCTGGAAAACTGATGAAGGCGGTCACGTTTCACCAGGACAACGCTCCTGCACACAAGTCCATGGTTGCAATGGCTGCTGTGCGCGACTTTGGCTTTGAGCTGGTTGATCACCCTCCATATCCTCCAGATTTGGTACAATCTGACTATTGTCTGTTCCCCAACATAAAAAAAAACACTTGGCTGGGAAGCAGTATCAGACCGATAATGAGGTCATCTCTGCTGTTGAGGACTTTTTTGAGGGTCAGGATGAGAGCTTCTATACCGCGGGAATCTAAGCACTGCAACACCGATGGAAGAAGTGTGTGGACCGCAGAGGAGACTATGCCGAAAAATTAAACACATTTAGTCAAGTTGGACCATTGCGTTGTGGTCAGCCTATGAACTTTTCATATTCCTCTGCAATGAACATGTAAAATCTTCAAAATATGACAGTTTTCTTTTTAAAAACGTATCTAAAGCCCTAACAAAAACGCATGTAATCTTTGAACTTGAATATTTCCTGTAACTGTCTTTTTTTTTTCTTTGCAAAATTAGAAACAAATTATATGACAGAAGTCATTCAAAAATGCATTTGAAATATGTTGTCAACATAAGATGAAGGTTTTTGGCATGAAACACATTTTTTAAATATTTTCTATGACAGATACACAGCTTGTCAAACCACCAAAAGTTGAAAAATAAAGTGCCTTATTATCCGACTGTTCTAAAAGCCTTCTAAAGAACCTTCAAGTTGATTCAAAATGCTACAAAATGCTTTCATTTTAGCTTCTCTTGATTGAGTCCCTGTAAAATCCAGACCTGAATTTAAAATTATTATCCTCATCCTCACATACAAGGACCCCAATCACATCATGACTCATAGGACTATATTATCCCAATAGAATACTTTGTTCTCAGAATGTATGCTTATTTTAGGTTGATTGTATTCTCAGTGAGTTCTATTTGTTTTCGGTCCAATGACAAAAAAAAACAAAAAACACAAGAACCACATTCACATTCTGTTGAAAGTAGATTTCCCTTTGGGGATGCCAAACAAAATTCTAAATAAAGCAATGCAAAGCCTAAAGAGGTTCTGGAATATGCGATATGGTTGGATAGAGTAACTGAACTGTAATAAAATATCAGATTTTGCAGCTCAATTGTTTTTTTATATAAATTGCTTCATTGCAAAGGGGAAAATAATCTATCCCCTTGATGCCTCCAAGCTACTTGGAACACTTTATGTTAGGGTTCAGTGTAAAGCAACTGTAGCCTGTAATTTGTAAATGGGTTCTTTCTCACAGCAGTGTTGATAAATGCAGTCAGCAGGAGGAAGCTTGTGTTCTGGACTTTTAGGGTCATAAGGGCCTGTCCTCGGGTACAAACGTAAAGCTTTTTAAGCACAGAAAGTGCTTTTGTGAGGTCCTTGTGACTGCATAAAAAAATTATGTAATCAATACTTTTTAATAGCTAGTGATACCAAATGAGTTTTGCATTGAATTGTATGCGGGTATGGATTTCTGTGGACCTGAGCTAGACATCTGTACCTGACAGGAGGCAGCCAGAAACTCTCTCCTGTGTTCTGCGGTGTTTTTCTTCCTCCTTCTGTTCCTTTCCTATTCCTTCATTTTTATGCACTCCCACTAATCTAGGGGATTAAATTATTCTGCATCTACCTGTATTCTTTGATTATTGCTGAAAGCTAAAGCGCTGAGAACTGGCTGGGATTATCTCCCTGTGGAGTGTTTGATGTTGCCGTCTTAATGAGGCTGGCAGTAGAAAGCCGCCACACTTAAAGCCTTCCCTTTTATGTTGATGCAATGTTGCAGCCATCTTAAAAGTTGTTATTACAGAGACATCGCATTCACTTAGGCATGTCCACTTCGGCATTAATCTAGGGTCACACCCAAGTCAAACGTTTCTGCTCAACCTAAACTCAAAAGTGCTGAATATTCAGGAGGCATTTGAGCTCGACTCTCTGCAAGATAAAACATTCACACACACACACATACAGTATATACAGTGCTTTAGAGGTTGTTATACAGAGGTTAGTTTATTGACTAGTGAGAAGTTGTGTGTGATGTATACCTACAAAAATAAAATGATCATATCAAGGGACAAAAAGTACATAATTTAATTTAAGAATTTGTCATTTCTCGTGCCAAACCTGCCCGCCAGTCTGTATATCTTTGACTAGGTCAGTTTAGATTTCTTCAGAAGACATAATCATCTAAAGATAATCATTTAAAGCAATATTCTTAGGTTTATGTTTTTTGTGCAAAAATTAAAAATTGGTTTTTTAATAAAAATTTTTGCATAGCAATGAAGAGAAGTAAAATTTTAATTTTTTTCATGTTGAATTTTCCAGGACCCACAACAACTGTAAACAACCAAGATGGTTTACCGCAAGACAATCTGTCAGCTGAGATGGAGCATAAACAATGGATATAAAATATACAGAGGGATATAACACGACAAGACTGAAAATCACATTTCACAAAAACCTAAAAATAATCATAAAGTTTGAAAATTTCAAAAGCATGAAAAAACACACAGAAGAAGTTTAGACATGCAAAATGAAGAAATATTTCAGTTTTTGTACAAGCTGTAGTTCAGCAATCAGTCAGTTCTTTTGTGTAAAAATATGGCTGTGCTGTGTGTTTCCTGCAGAACATCAATGATTAATGAGCATTGTTATAGAGGGAACCACAGCATCACAACTAAGTGAAAGGGTCACAGATCAGATTGCTATGATTAGACGCCATTAGAATAAAACATTAAACTTCATTCCCTGAGAAGATAGAAAAGCAACTGCATTGCAGAAACACTGTTTGCTAATTAACAAAGCAAGACTGCAATCAACAAAACTCATGTCAAACCTTAGAGGACAAGTAGCATCTCTAATCTACTCCTGAGGAGGGGAAACTCTGCTGAACACTCTGAGATGGGCTATAACATAGAACAATGAACTAATTTACATCTTCTGTTTGGGCTCCTGCTTGCTGTTGTTCATATTGGAATTACAGCTTGCTCAGTTCTATAAAAAGGGTGGATGTTGAACAAACCCAGTACTCCATTACCTCAGAGATATCCGCTTCTGATTTGTATCTTTTGGAGAGGAAGTCTTACTGCAGCAGGGTAATGAGTCCAAACACACCTCAAAGCTTTGAGGGACTACTTAAAGCCAAGTAGTGCTGCTTATTATGGACTTTCCTCCACATTTGCATGACTCTAAAACAGACAAGAACAAACAGTTCTTAAAGTTGTTAACATTTATTAACAGTGTTAACAGTGAGCTAGGAAATGGAGTCCATAATACAAATTCATCATATAGACAAAAGAAGAAAAAAAAGATATGGCTTAGGATTGTGTTTCGATAACAACCAGGCATGTTGCACAGAGCGGTAATTTGATGATGTTTGCTGGTAAGCTACTGTTAGGTGGACTTAACCAAAAGAGTCCATTTTATCCACAGATAGTATAAGCTAACACCAGCAGAAGGAGGACAGCTCAGGATTGGATTTGATTCCAGAAAACAATTGATCTCTTAATGAATCAAATGCTCTGCTTCTGAGAGTGTAGTTTTCCACAAATCCACAAATTCTAATTTATTTAGTCAAATAGGCTGTATTAGATAAAACCATAGATCAGCATACCCTTGAATTTGATCTATGAAAGATTCAGGGACTTATTTTGGGCTCTGCTGAAGTCAATATGTAAAATTTTGTTTTTTCTAAGTTTCAGAAAAGAGGATTATCCAGGGTCTGCTCATTGGCTAAAGACTTCTGACTGACAAGTCATCAGTCAATGAGCATATGTTTTCACAGTCAACTCTACACATCATTGGTCACAATTTAAAAATATCAAACTGTGCAAAATGCGCATGCTTCAAAATGGTGTTTCACAAAGAAAGGACTGACATCATGGCAGCTAAGTCAATCTTTTAAACTGTCTATGATTTAGGTACTGAGTTAGTCCAAATTAAAAAACAAACAAAAAAATATATGTACTGGGACTGACCCACAAAAAGCCTGTTTGACTACTGAGTTGTCAGGATATGCCATGGCTATATGGTCACACCTTTAAAACTCTGTAGGCACCACCAACCAAAATGAAAGGTTGGACAAATGAAGCAACTGTCATAAAGGTTTTACAAATAGAATGAGATAAAGACTTTCCTTTATGATCAAGCTCAAAGTTCGGGCTGGATCAGGTGACCCTGCATCATGCCTTAGTTATTCAGCAATAGGCTTAGGCTGCTTGGGCTTCCCGTGATGCACTGAGTGTTCTCTTCATTCACCTCTTTTCACTCTCTCTGTGTTTATAACCCACTCTGTATTTAATCTCTGGCTCTCTTCCACAGCATGTCTTTCGTCCTGTCTCCCTCCCCTCAGCCCCAACCGGTCACGGCAGATGACTGCCCCTCCCTGAGCCTGGTTCTCCTGGAGGTTTCTTCCTGTTAAAAGGGAGTTTTTCGTTCCCATTGTCGCCAAGTGCTTGCATATAGGGGGGTTGTCTGATTGTTGCGGTTTTCTGTGTATTATTGTAGGGTCTTTACCTTACAATATAAAGTACCTTGGGTTGACTGATGTTTGATTTGGCGCTATATAAATAAAACTGAATTGAATTGAATTGAGTGTAAACATAATATAAAATGAACTACAGTACAAGCAAATTCATCTTTGGTGTAGTACTCCTTCTGTTTGCAAGTATTTAGAAAGAACATGTCAGCTCAAAAATTGTGATAAAAATCTCACCTGTAAATGGTTTTATACATTAGACGAGAACCCTAGACTTCTAAATCCAGATGTTATGGTGATATCATTTTTCAATTATTTCTCAAGGTCCTTCCTTTTGCCTCCAAGTAGATTGGACCAATTACACCAAAAATTTGGTGTCTCCTGTCCTTACTGGTTTCTTCCCATAGTATCATGCACCCCGTGTGCTTATGCAATAAATCTTGAAAAAACACCGCAAGAAAATAAATTCACTTACCACAACAACTCAAGTGTTTTTAGTTAAGGTCAAGGCTAAGCACCATTATGTGTACTTGGTTAGGAGAGACTCCTGTGAACAATGCAGAGAAGCCCTGCAGATTAACAGGCCTATCTGTTCCTTTAGCAACACAGTTTTTGATGTTTATGCCCTTTGGTTCTTCACAAGACCACAAAGTACAGTGCAGGTGATGAGTCATTGTCAGTGGCTGTCAATGATTATTAAATCCTGTGCTGTGTCTAGTTTCACTGAGAAGATCTCTGCTTTTCTGACTTCAGTGGTTATTGCTTTCTGGGTCTACTGGTTGACAACTCTGTTGATGTCAGTCACTTTATTTGCCATTGGATATCATAATTACCAACTCTTCCTTTAATTCCTATGTGCTTCTTGTTCTTCTCATATTTGCTTTGCAACAATATACGTTCAAGAAAGCTTATGTGATTGCCATGTTGTCCAACTTAAATGGTGTTTCATGTTTGTGCACTCTGTAGCAAATCAATAAAACTACTTCAGTCACAATCATAAATTATTTACACTTTCTGACATGATCTCAGTGAACTGACATTTGCCTATTGGCTACGGGTCTTATTGTTCTCATGTTCCTGTACTCACTGATGGGCACGTTTCCAGCTCTGCACACTTCCTTTGACAAATGCACTGTCACTGGATGAAGCATTTGCAAATGTAATTAATACTAAACAAAACAAGGAGTGTGTTACTTCATTGTGTATTATATTCTAGCTGTGCCATCTTTAGAGTAGGATCAATTGGGAAGGACTCTTAGGAGATTTTGGCAATGATGAAAAAAAATATGTTGCAATCATTGAACTGAGCACAGGCAAAATAATTAAATGACATTTTCAGTCTCATTTTCATTTCTTCTCATCCTAGGCTTCAAATCTCCCTCCTTTGGCTGCTCTACAGAATGAAACTTTATGAATAGTGCACTCACTCTCTGTTTCATAATATCATAGTTAAACATCTACTTATATAAAGTATAGCCTTTATGCTTTGTGCTTTTAAGGTGGACCTGAAGATTAAGTCTGACTCTACCTTCCACTGTCTCCAATTCTGTAGGAACATCTACAGCACTAGTATTGTTGCTGCTTACCAACTTACCTTTGTGAATAATACCCAGAGGTACAATCAAGTCCATAAATTTTCAGACAGTAACCCAAAAATTTGTCATTTTACCCCACATAACAGGAATGCTAGATTTAAGTTTACCAGAAATCATCTAACAGAGCCTGCTCAAATTCAGTCAAGTAATGCAAAACTCATCAGACAGTGCTTCACAGTGCAAATGGATAATGTCCCAAAGCACACCGCAAAAGAAACCCAATTGCAATGTGCAGATGGTAACTGATTTCAGCAGTGAAGGCAGAGCCAGTGGGAGCTGGTCTAGCATGCCAATCTCCCATTAATTTCTTATCAAAGACTGGAGTTTTATCCACATTGCACATGTGCAAATAACCAGAAGATAGCTGCTGGCCTCTCAGTTTGGCAAGCTCAAGCCACTTTTAATGGGGAATGAGTATACCCATGAAATCGAGATATGGTACAGACTCCAGTGGAATCAAGGGCATGCAGAGTTAAGCCTGCTTCTAGAGAGCAACAGCCAATTGTAGCCACAAGATGGTAGTAATTTAAATCAGATATTAGGCAATAAGATGCTTATGGCACAGAAGGCTGATTGAGATGTAGGGAGAGACATCGCTTTGATTTTAATTGATGTATATTTTTAGATTTCACTGGACAAGCACTGCTGCCTTGCTTGCCCTGACAGAACACCACTGCCCTTTTGGTTGATGTTATCTTGTTATCTTTTTTTGTCACAGTAGAGTCACCTACCCATCCATCCAGTGGAGACATGGTTAAGATATTTCTTTGATTCGCACAGTATTAAATTATCTTAAAATATTAAATCTTGTTTGCTGAGATAGCAAATTTCATGATCAACAGTGCACAGAAATGGGGGACAAAGAAAGACTCATGTTAATTCTTGTTTATGTTCTTTACACTCAATAAATGAACTCTTCTATCATGTCCATGCATAACACTAAATAGATCTTTGATAGAATTATTATTAGATGTTTACTAGTTTTGAATAACAGAGGAGAAATAATTTTTACTACTTTTTGGACTCTTCTGCTCCTGCCTTTTGATTATGGTTGCTTCTTAGTATCTGAGTGTCAGGTCTTTGTTTCAACTATTGGTTACTTTCATTAATATTCTCCTTAGGGGTAAATTGGTATAGTCTTTATTCTTTGGTTCTTTTCTTAGCCTTTACTTTGTGTCCTTTTGTGCCATGTTTGAATGTTGGTCTTATGTTGGAGTAGGAGTTACTTCCTGTTTTCTTTTGGTAGTCTTTTGTGTCTTGTTCTTTGTATTTAGTTTTACTTTCCTTGTCTTGTCTTCCCATGATTCAGTTCGGCTGTGTTCCCTACCTGTTTCCTCTGCTGTCATTAACTCTCAGTCTCCCCTTGTCCTTTGTCAAGTTTTCCTAGCTGTGGATCCCACAGAGTTCCCCTGCATTTGTAGTCCTTGTGTTTACGATTCTTCATAATTCCTGATCTATGGATTCCTGGTTTTCCGTAACCTGTTTAACGAATTCTGGACTTTATCACCTGCAAAATCAACATTAAAGTTCTCTTTGAGTTAATTTCCTGCCACTTCTGTTTGGGTCTGTAAATAACTAAATAATTCACACAGCACTTGAGAACAACTACTTGTCTGTTCACTCATAACTATAGTCAGCAAAGCAAATGAACAAATTTTGTAATAAGGAAACCTTGTTAATCAGTGTATTTGGTAAGCTGCAAATATGTCTGTAATTGTGATACGTTTCTGCTTGCTGTCCATTTAGAAGCTACAGCATTATTCATTTCTATGTTTTTATTTTCTTTATAGTTTTTCTTTAAAAAAAATATTCTGTTTACACTCTACCACCTTGTGGCTTTGCACTAAGCCACAATCCACTCTGGTGCTAGTTGGAGGTCACTGCTATGATCCGGCTGACTTCAGAAAACAGAGACATTATCCTGTGACTACCAAAGGAGACACCCTCCTCCCTGTGGATGTGGCTTCAAAATTGTGCCGATAAAAGTTATGAACAGAATCACTGACAAAGGGCAGCCCTGATGGAGTCCAGAGCTTCACTATAAGCACTGCACCTTTCACATCACAGTTTTCGGAACCTTTCTAATATAAAAAGCATTAAGTTCTCATCTCATTAAGCTAATGTTTCATTTAGATATTTTTGTCTTTTCTCTCTCTCTTCTGCTCCTAGTTTAAACTGTGTTTGGGAATAATTACAGGCTATACTGAGGTAACAATTTATATAATGTGTGATCATCATTATTAGACATATGTTCTAAAATGACATAAGTGGAAGATAACTAACAGCTCCAACTCATCAGAGGGTCTCATGGCTTCCTCCGCTCCGAGGAACCAATCCAAGGTAGTCCAGCTGTTCTGGAAGCTCTGAATAAGTCACGATTCACTAAGTGACCCTCCAAAGGACGAGTCATGGAAGGCTAAGTGTGTGACCGGCATGAAATTAGCTGGCTGGAGAACACTGTAGACACAAGCAGAGATCCCTCACACATTCTCTACCCTCACGCTTTCTGCTTAATTTCCCCCTCTGCTGTCTTTAAACAAATGTGAACTAATTCTTAAATATGAAAGGTTGTTTTATGACTTAGAAAATGAAAAACTGTTCTGCTGCAACCATATTCATGCAGGGCAGCGCTCTTTTTTTTCCTGGAAACTTTTTAAATGTATTTCCATAAATGCTTTTCTCATCAAATTCCAATGCCAAGTGGAGGACTCATAAAAATCATCAATGTATCCCACTTTAATTTCTTAGATGGGAATAAATTATGACAGCAAGATTCATCTGATTAACTTAGATGTTTGGACTTACTACAGCAGAATACATTTAATGGAGGGCAGAGGCACTCCTTATGGACTACATGTTTTCTTGGAGCTATGGTCGATTCTGTCATGTCTGAGTTGATGGCTGATAAAAGTGTCTGCCAATTTATCACCTTTCACAATGCTGGAAATCAAAACACATGTTGTAAAGCAAAAAAGTGGCTCAGCCCTCTTCATAAAGCCCAGGAGTGACAGGAAATCCATTTCTGTCGTATGCAATTACCAGCATGCTGATTCGGGGAAAACACTGCTGCTTTATATTTCATCAAGGCCATCGAAGAGCTGAGGTGGCGCTCAATACTGGCTTTCAGAGTAGCTCTCCCTCTCTACACACACACACACCACAGATAACTCCTATAGTTACAGGCAGGGGGAAATACTGTTTAAGGTTGAACTGTGCCACTCAAGAGAACACAAGTTGAATTCATGTTGCAAAGAGAATAAAAAAAAACAGAAAGAAAGAAGAAAAATAGAAGAGCAAAGAAAAATGTGAAGAAAACACATGGAGCAGAGAAAAGAAAAGAGGAACTCAAAAGAAAACTGAAGAAAAAGATAAAGTGGCAAAAAAAAGCACAAAAGAAAAGAAAAGAGCCAAAGTATAAAATAAAACAGAAGGAAAATAAATCTACACTAAAAGAAGACAAGAAAAAGAAAAGGAAAAGATGACAGCTGAGAAGAAAAAGAAGAAGAGGATGTAAGCAGAGAAAAGAACACAGAACTACTAAAGGGAAGCAAAGAGAAAGAAAAGACTACAGACAAAAGTTGTAAAAAACTGAAGCAGATGAAACAAGCAAATGAAAACAAAGCAAATAAAAGAAAAGAAAAGAAAATATGAACCAAAAGAACCTGAAAAGAAAAAAAAGGATGAAAATTGGAAAGCAGAGAGGAAAACAAAAGAAAAGCATGAATGGAAATGAAAGAATTGAGAGCAAAAATAAAGCGAAGAAAATAAAAGAAGAAAAAGAGAGCATTAAAGAAAACAAATGAAAGAGGAAAAGGAAAAATTCTGAAATCAAAAGAAAATAAGAGAAACAAAAATGAACGCTGGCATGTATAAAAAAAGAAAGTAAAACAAAAAGTAGAGAACAATGAAGGAAAGCAGAGCATAGAGAAGGAAAGTTGACAAAACAAAAATAAAAATGAAAAGAAGAATAAAATATAAAAAGCAGGGATCAAAGTAGAGACAAGTAGAAACAAATAGAAAGGAAAAGAATTGTGAATAAAAAGAGAAAAACAGGCACATATCGAGAAAGTTGATGAACAAAAGTGAGGAGAGAAGACTAATATCAAGAAGCACTCTGAGAGCTCAATCCCGCAACAGGCCAGCTCACTCTGAGCAGCCTTTAGTTTAAGGCCATAGTCTTTTGTTTTGTATATATTCATGATGTTTTCTTTATTTGTTTGTTTTCAACATACTTTAAGAAGTTTGCCGTGCAGTTAAAACAATGCAAAGTGCAGCCTTTTGTCCTTTGCCCTGTTGAAATCCATTTTAATATACTTGGCATAATTGAGACTAATTTTTTTAAATTATTTTTTATTTATGTGTACTGTCCTCTTTCTCTTGACAATCCTTCCTTTAAAGGTATAACGCACTTTTGCCTTGACATGGATGCAGATGTGACTGTCATGGTCCTGGGTATAAGTTTATTTAATTATTCTTTGTGACCTCTGGTTTGTGTAATGTTTATATTTACTTCATATATTCCTTAGTATACTTAGACCTAAGTTCATATTATCTTTGGCTTAATTTGTCTCTAGTATTCCTCCTTTTTGTGTCAAGTCCTTTATATTTAGTTCATTCATGTGTCTGTGTTTTCCCCATTTAGTTATCATGTTTCCTGTTTTACTTTGAGAGTTAATGCTACCAGTGTTTTGGCTTTTGCTTCCCGTGTCTTGTCTTCTGTGATTAAGTTCTGTGTCTCGCCCTCCCAGCTGTCTCCACTTCCCCCAATCACCCTTCTGTGTAATTACTGTCTCAGTCTCTCCTTGTCCATTGTCTGAGTGTCTGTTTGCCTCGCTTCAGTGTTTCCTGCCAGCAGAGTTTCCATTTTTTTCCGTTTCTGTAAGTTTATAGTTTTTAGTGTTTTATTTTGTACTCAATGTCCCACGTTCTGAGCAGCTTTCCTTCAGCACACAATAAATAGTTCTCTTTCCTGCCTTTGTGTTCTGCATTTCAAAAAAAGGGAAAAAAAGATAAACAACATTTATGAAAGTTTGACCTTATATGACCTTGAAGAAGAGGTCAGAGGTCCAAAGTAATGTGATATTTAGAATCCCTATACATCATTCCCTATATGCCGTCAATACAAACAATGGCAGTAAGAAAGTCTTAAATAACTCTGTCTTCTCACTTTGACGTTCAGATCAATCTCTTAAGCTTGAAAGAGGAATCAAAGCGAGGTCATATGTGACATAATTCAAATCTTTATACGGTACTTTCTATATGTTGACAATAGACACCACACTTATAGGTTTCTAAGTTATAACTTTCCGCGCTATCGTGCTACCAAAAACATGACCTCCTTGGAGGAAATAAAAGAAGAATCTGAATAGCAGAAGATAGAAGAGAGGAAAAAGAGAGGACAGAACAAAGACAATAGAGGCAGAGAGTAGCGGTGATGATAAAGAAAAGATGATAGATGAGGAGATACGAAGAAAGAAGAGTAATTTGTCTTGGGTGTTTCAACAAAGGAAATAAAGTTTCTTTTTGCCTTGGTGTGAGTTATTATTAATTAGCATGACACTTGAGGTTACATCCTCCTGTGTACCTTTAGATAATGACTGTATTCACTTTTACAGAACAATTCATCTGTTGTGTTGATCATGCTCTGCCAGTTCCAAAATGTCTTTCAGGTCTTTTGGTGTTGCTGAGCAGCAGTGAATTCCTTCTTTTTCAGGAGAGCGCCAGATTGTCTGCTAAAGTTTTTGCTGTGTCTGCGATAGGTTTATTTTATTTCTTCAGTCTAAAGAATGATCTCCTAAACTGTCACTGGCACCTCTTTTTGGCTTTATATTTAAAATCGTAGTGAAAAACTAGATATTACCAGTACATACCTTGAACTTCATCAGCCATGAATTGTTGTCTTCAGCACCATTGAAGCAGTGTAGGATCATCTTGGTAGAGAATGGAACAAAACATAGCCAACATTCAAAGACGAGGTTTGCAATGTCCATCAAGAAGTCTGTAGAACTATTCCTGAAGACTGCATGTTAACTTATTCCTGAGGAAATAATGAAAAAGCTGCCTCAGAGAGTTCACGCTGTGGTGAAGAATAGAGGTGGTCATACCAAATATTGACTTTCAATCAGAGTTTGAAATTGGGGTCAGAGTTTTCACCTCTCAAAATCTGACTCTGAAACTTCTACTATATTTATATTTATTTTGGGGGTGTTGCAATAAATTGCTGCACCTATTTCACATTTTCCTAACAAATCTTTTAAAAAATGAGGGTTGGCTCAAGACTTTTGCAAAGTAGTGTTTGTCACTGATGTGAGTACCAGTCAGAAGACAAATGACAATGCCAGGAGATGCTCATACAAACCAAGCTTTAGCTCATCAGCTTTACTATGTTTACTGTACAGCACTCATACTGTGGTTTCTGATACAGGTTCAGTACTGGCTGGTCGACAAAATTAGAGACAAGCTGGTGAACACAGTGGCGTGTTTAGAATCAGCATTTAGAGCTGGTGGAGGCCAAAATAGAGCTACATTGCATCAGCATTCTTTGGATAACATTCAGGTACTAATCAAAATGATGATCCATGTGTGATATGGATGCATATTAAATTACAAGGTCATAACAGTACATTAAAACATATTGACTGCTGCATGTTTATATTATGCTACAAGCATTTGCGGACTTCAGTGAATGTATGCATCCTGCCTGCACCAGTGGTAAATATGTCCTCTTGGGTTACAATTTAGCAAGAGCGCTAGAGGACACATCCAGAAGCTAATCTGATTTACTGCCAGTTCCACTCGTAATATTTCTTTGCCATTGTGCTGTTTACATGTAAACTCTCGCTACTCTAAATGTGTTTATCTGAATGACTGGGTTTAGTGTTACTATTACTAGCACAGCCCAGTGCTTAGAAGTCCATACTATAAGCAAAGGAGGATGGGTAATAATCCTACCCATATCCTTTTTAAATATACGGGCTGCAGTATGTTGTTTGTGCATCATTAGGCATGAAAACATTTTAGTGTACATCACTCCATTAAACTTTAATGAAGCTTGTGTATGTTTAGAAATGCATAATTAGCTTGTGGGATTTTACTATGTCTTCACTTAGAGATTTAATGATAAAGACTCAGTGATACCACAGGGTGATGCTTGCCTGCAGCCACTCCCGATGAATCTTTTAAGTGTTGAAATCTCCTCTAAGCACTCCCTAAAGCATTCTTTTAGCACCCTGTGCCACCTGTCCAACCTGCTAATATACTCTCATATTGGCACAGTTATTTTGAGGTTAGACATATTCCAGAACTTCTCAGATTCCATTTATTTTATTTATTTCTTTAACCAGAAATGACTTTCTATGGCTACAGGAGCCATTAAATTCTGCTGTTATGATTGCTGTTTGTGTAGATTGCCTCTAGCCTGCTATAATGCATCTCTGTATCATCTCGAGGACAGACTATAAAGATCTGATTTGTGCATGATTCACTGTCCGCTGCTAATCTCTGTGTTCACAACACTGCAATTTTCGGAGCAGATCAGACTACCTCTTGATGAAGAAGAAGCAGGTTTACTTATATTTTTTATTCTTTTAATGTTTTGTCACAGCAGGGATAGGCTGGTATAGGTATTTTATTTTCTTGAGGCTACTTGTCTGCCATGTTTAATGTTTTTCATAATGCTACCGAGATCCGACCTGACCTGCCTCAGTCTATAGGGTGGCGTTAGAAGTAGCAAACTGTACTTTGACTATATAGCCTCATTTGCACTGCATAGTATTGCTTACATTTGCTGAATGAAACTATTGCATTTGCATGTATTAGCCCTCTGGGGTCTGGGCTATAATTGGCCATTTTGATTTTACTTTTATACTTCACTTTTATACTTCACCTTACATACGGTTACTTTTTCAACACAACCTGTCATGTGATTTGTTTGTTTGTTTTTTTCTATTTTTGATAAACTGTATTAAATAAAACATGGGGCCTAAAATCACATCAAAAACATGAAATCAGAGTAGAAAAAAAATTATTTTTTACTGTGGAAAATGTTCATGATTAATGAACCATTTTTATTACTTAAAATACAAATATAAGTTGCAATTTTCATAAACATATGTGCAAATTTAGCCAGAAACTATACACATCAACACATTTGTTCACTACACCCATCTACACATCTGAGGCACTGGCTGCTGTCCCGCACAGCAGCCAGTGCCTCAGATGTTTTTTTCTTCTTTTGGACAACTATTTACAGAACAATCAGGTGCCACAATAGTGATAATCCTACCATAACACCAGCTTGATTGCTAACATAGGATAAATAATTGTATATAGCAATATACTGTCTTGAATGCTTAAGGTTAGCTAATTCATCAAGACTCCTTTGGCTTGCTCAACGATACATTGGCATGCAGGCCGTTGAAACCAGGAATCAACCCAACAGCCTTCCGATTACTAGATGACCTGCTGACCCACCCCTCCCAACATGGCAGTGTAGGTTCTTTAGTCATCCATGTCATAGTAGTTCTTTATGAGTAGTAGTACTTTATGAACCACATATGAGCTGGATATGTGCACCGTAGTCATGTTACAGCTAGCTATTGTTGCTTTTATGCTTTAAATGTTCTTGCTATTAGAAAAAAGTGGGAATGCTAGTTGGTTAGCTTGCCAAATTATTTCACCAGCTAATGCAATCCATTATTGTTAAATACAGTATACAGGATGATTAAGCCAAAAAAACAAGCAATTGTTACCTAGACCTGACATGGACCACGTCCCTTTGTGTGTGTGTGTGTGTGTGTGTGTGTGTGTGTGTGTGCCCCCACCTTTACTTTTCTAACTGCACACTTAAGTTTCGGATCTGGACATAGATTTTTTTCTTTTTTATTTGATCTATTTTTGTGGACTGGTTAGATAAATGTATTTATCAGTGACCATCAGCTGGTACAATGCAAATTCCCTAAATAATGGTGATGCCCCTCAAAAAATGGACAAGAATGAAATGGATAAAATAAAAGATTATTAAACAAGCAAAAGATGTTAGTCTGCGGTGCAGTGGTGCAAGCACAAGCAGTGACACGGTGATCTAACTACATGTACTGTCGGCCTGTATGTGTGTGTGTGAGAGAGGGAGAGAGAAGAGAGAGAGAGAGAAACTAGTAACACCTGGGGATTTCACCATTCTGCAGTGATAGCTCTTGCAGGGCGAGCCAGGATAATAGCATTGCTAAGTGAGATTGTGTTCGTGTTAGTGTGACCATGGATCAGGTCCAGGGCAAGGAGGAGCTGGAATATTTGGCGAGAGCACAGGGTGAAATAAAAAAAACCCCACCATGGCTACGTGCATGGAGATTTGTATTTCGTGAAAAAAATATGCCTGCAGGAGATGAAACAAAGTTGAACAAGTGCATGCATGTCTGCATAAATTCTCTTGTCTTTGTATTTTAATGTAGAAGTAGCGGTGCTTTCAATGGTATTAAATGGAAACTGCCTACTTTAATAATTAACAAGCTCTATCTTTCCCCACTTTTGTCAAATGTACAAAAATGAAAACTTTATGAGCATTTCATGCATGAGAACCTTGCTAATAATAAATAACTTAAATCATGTTGCCTGCTGTAGCACTTTTATCTGAGTGAATCATTGGAATTTTTGCATTAAGAGTAAAGTATGGTTCATCTCTTGTCATCTCATGCCTCTCTTTTCTTCTAATGTGTTCCACTCTAATGACGCCAGGAGTGTTTTTTTTTTTTTTTTAGTGGGCTGGGGTAGGGGTGTGTCAGAGTGGAAAACTACGTTGTTGTACACACATTTTGCACTGTTTTTACATTTTGTATTGTGTGCAAAACGTAAAAACTAGCGTGTTAGTATGTTTGATAAAAATGAGGAAAGTGTACACTGCATTCTTTATCCAGTTGTTTTCCTTAAGTACAAGTTTGATGGAAATTCCTCCTCATTTTGCTGGGCTCCAGAAATAACTCGTTACATTTTTATTTTTGGCCATAACTGACTTGATCACATTAATCTTTGAGGGACCATTTGTTGCCTTGGAAATTAACACAAGGTTGGTCGGGTTTTACAGTTCCTACTCAGCAGCTGCTACTTAGATTTTTTTTTTTGTTTGTTTGTTTTTCAAGTTTTAAACTATGGCTTCATCGTTAGCTAGTGACAATCTGCTAGTGACCAAAGCAATCACAGGGAGATTTCTGATGCAGCACCCTCTTTGTGACAGATTTCACCTTGTGACAGTCAGCAAACACTTGCCAGTCAGTCTAGGAATACACATTTTTCTCTAGAGCCAGAGGTTGCCAAGGGGTCTCTGACTGGTCTCTAGGCCTGTGTAATTGAGGGTTTAATGGTTTGTACAACTTTAAAGCTACAAGACTAAGAGGACCAGACTGTAGCTGTTATTAAAATGAGTTGAGCATGCTCAGCCAAGAGTTTGCCTCATACTGTCTAAAAGATATGCAAGCTGTCATACTTCATTTCATTGCATCCAACTTGCTGCAGTTCAGAATTTATACTGGCAGCATGAAAAAAGTATTCATGAGTAACAAGCCAATTTCCTTTAAGGTTTGTTTTTGTTTTATTTTAAATGTGGTACTCCATGCATCCATATATGCATATATATTTTTTTCATTTTCTGCTGCTTATCTGGGTCTGGGTTGCAGGGGACAGCCGACTACGCAGAGACACCGTTCATTTTACTTTCTATTACCTAAGGGCAAATTCTTCTGTCAAGAATTTTCTGAGGACTGAGCAGCCTTGCAGGTTTGTGCATCTGTTTTCTGAATAAGTTCAATTAGGTTCTACTCTCTCATCAAAATACCAGTGTAATGTAAAAAAAGAAAAATATATAAAAAAGAACATAGAGGAGAAGAACTATATCTGTCAAGGCCTACAGCCAAAGCTACAAGGCAGACCTAAGTGCAAACATGGACTAGAATAGAATAGAATAAAATGCCTTTATTGTCATTATACACAATGTACAATGAGATTGGAGGAGGCAGGAGCTGTTTACAAACAGTTTATTGGAAACACAAAGTTGCTTAGGATCCATACTAGAAGCTGGATCCTGAAGAATATTCCCACAGAACACAAATTCACAGGCAGGTGGTACAGGGAAAATACTGGTGGGTTTGGTGAGTCTCTCTAGGCAGAGGAAAGGGGAGAGTGATTGTTTGTTCCACAGAAGAGGGGAGTGAGATGGCAATACCAAGATGGTACAGAAAGTCTTACTTGTAAGCGGTAGCTGGGCGATCCTTAAGAGGGGGTGTGTGGTTGTTGTGGGGAGGCTCTGACAATTTCTGGGAGGGCAAGCAGGCGAAGGTGAATTCTGAGTGATTCCCTGGAAGTGTAGCGAGGAAGCCGGTCTGGAGATGAAGGTGAGTTAAGCAAGGTTGAGCTTTGTAGCATAGACACTAAACAAAGATAGAGACATGAGCAAACTGCATAAAACTGTCTTGGTCATGAAATGGCTGGAGGTCATTACGGTACAGTTGCGGACACTCCTGGCAAAGACTGGGGGGTTAGTAAAGTTAGTAAATCATGTTTGTCTGATTCATTTAAATACTGTCCTCAAGAAATTTGTGTTTTGAAAGGGATCATACAAATACATGTGCAATAAGTCCAGTGTTTGCTTTTGAATGCTAAAAGAGGACTTTGCGCCATCACAACTTTTAGCATATCTGGCCAAATAATCTCTCCGGTGTGTCCTGAGTTTGTCCTGGGCTCTACACCCAGTGTGGCAGTGGCGCAGTGGGTAGGTGCTCACCTTGCAACCGGAGGGTCATGGGTTGGAGTCCCCATCTGAGCGTGTGCTGTCATTGTGTCCCTGACACTTAACCCACATTGCCTAAGTGTAAATGTGGTTGGTGGTGGTTGGAGGGGCCGTAGGCGCAAATTGGCAGCCATGCTTCTGTCAGACTGCCCCACGTTAGCTTAGTAGCTTACCACCACCAAGTATGATTGAGGTGTGAATGAATAGTGCACAGAATTGTAAAGTGCTTTGAGTACCGTGAAAAGTGCTATATAAGTCTAAGGCATCATTATTATTATCATTACCTGAAACACTCCATCTAAGAAGCATCTAGGAGCCAACTTGCTCCTTTTGATGTGAAGAGGAGCAGCTCTATTTGCTACTCTCCCAAATGACAGAGTTGCTCACCCTATCGCTAAAGGTGAGCCCACACACCTACAGAGGAAACTCATTTCTGCATTTTATCCATTATTTTGACTTTTTAGTTGCAAATGTTACTAAGGTTTTATCTCAGGTTTCAAGTTAAATTCTGTATGGTGTACAGCACCAAACACACTTCACAGCCTCGTGACTGAGGAGGTCAGGCTGGATGGATATGTCAACAAAACAGACTATAACACAAGAGTTTACTCCTCTTCCAGCTGACACACCAACTTCACACAGCATTGCTTGCCTTCCCCTCATATTAACAGCATTGCAGCAAACTTGGTGGAGCAATCTTAAAGACTAACACCCCCATCTTTATGAAGAATTTTGAGTGGTCAGTAAAGCACCTGTGTCAACAACACTGAAGTATTAAACAGTTATCACAAACAATTAATGTGGAAGATGCACACATAGACACTAGCTGTATAGCTATTACTGATTACCCACATTAGATGTCTGTTAAGTTTGCTTATGGTTTTGAGTTACAGCTTTGTGTATCCCCCTAGTACTTCAGTTTTGAGCATTCAGCTTTGCCAGTTTTTTTATCAGGCTGTCCTAAAAGTTCCCTGAAAAGCCTCCAGCTGATTCAAAATGCTGCAGCTAGAGTACTGACAGGGACTAGAAAGAGAGAGCAGATTTCTCCCATACTGGCTTCTCTTCATTGGCTCCCTGTTAAATCCAGAACTGAATTTAAAATCCTTCTCCTCACATACAAGGTCTTGGATAATCAGGCCTCATCTTATCTCAAAGACCTCATAGTACCGTATCACCCCAATAGAGCTTATTTGTGGTTATTTAAAAGTAGAATGGGAGGCAGAGCCTTCTATTTTTAAGATTAAGCTTAAAACTTTCCTTTTTGATCAAGCTTATAGTTAGGCCTGGATCAGGTGACCCTGAACTCTCCATCAGTTATGCTGCAATAGGCCTTGGCTGCTGGGAGGTTCCCATGATGCACTGAGTGTTTCTTTTCATTCACCTCTTTGCACTCTGTTTATCTTCCACTCTGCATTTAATAATTAGTTATTGTTAATCTGTCTCTCTTCCATTAATCTGTCTTCTACCCCCAACCGCTTACAGCATGACTGCCCCTCCCTGAGCCTGGTTCTGCTGGAAGTTTCTTCCTGTTAAAAGGGAGTTTTCTTTCCCAATGTCGCCAAGTGCTTGGTCATAGGGGTCATTTTGACTGTTGGGTTTTCTCTGTATTACAGTCTTTACTTTACAATATACTGTAATGTGCCTTGAGGCGACTGTTGTTGTGATTTGGTGCTATACGAATAAAACTGGTGAATTGTTTTACTGTGTATTACTGTGTTCATTGCATTCCCCCTGTGTGTCTACCTCCATGTGTACTGTGTCAAGGCCACGTTCCTGTTCCCATTGTCAGTTGTTTCCTGTTTTATTTTGTTGGTCTCTTGCATCTGGTGTTTTGTATTCAGTTTACTTCCCTTGTCTCAGTCTGTGTGATTAGTTCCTCCTGTGCTCCCACCTGTTTCTTCTCCCCTCTTTACCTCATGTGTATATATTGTCTGAGTGAGGAAGAGGTATTCTGCAGCTTCTAGGAGAAGACACAAAGAGGACAGACACAACAAAGAACATCTCTGTATTGAAAATTAATTAACTGTACACCCCACTCTTTAAATATATTCTTGATGCTCTGTATCATTTCTATTTCTGCATCTTTCCTGAGGTCCTTGACAGCCTGCATTTTGCTCTCTACAAACACATTTCCTCCCACTCTCTGATGGAACTCTGCATTCCTTGTGGCTGTAATGCAATTAAGAAACCTCTGAGACCAATTTGTGGAGGAGATTCTGAATACAATGACAATTGAAAAATGAGGAGAACATATCAGTAATAGTGAGGATGGAATGTCTCCCTTCAGACACTGGGAGAGTTATCTGTACAAAGCAAATTGTCATTCTTGCCAACAATTACATTTCATAAATTCCCTCAGAAAATAGACTTTAGTGCTGAGATAGTTTTGCTAAGTCCATCAGTCTAGTCTACTGTGTAAAAGGACTGAGCCACCCCTCATTTCATTTTATTTTACTTCCAACAAGTCACACATTATTAAAATTTTTTAGTGTGGTCTTGAGCAATAGTTCTCCAGGCTTTCATATGGTCTTTCAGAGTTTCTTCTTTGGACAATAGCTGCGTTATCACTTTCAGTCCAGTCTTTGTACCTGACCATTTTCAGAGCAAGCCAATACTGACCTATATAAAGCTGGGTGGTTAAACCCTATAATTTATATAATCGAGTTTTTCATCTGGCTAACAATATGTAACTGAACCAAGTAGGTTACATAACACT